>CAJUYH010004360.1:0-27614 GCA_910591685.1 Galerucella tenella
TTTCAGGGTATGGTATAAGAAAAAGGGGAAACTTTTTAATCTAGACGATTTCCAACATTGAAAATACAGAAAGAAGCTCGGGGTATTCATGAAATAAAAAAAAAGATCATCAATTTCCATATAAGAATGGATTCGGAATGGAATCATGGTAACGACAAACCAATCTGGAAAATGGATATCAAATTGATGATACACCTACTCCATGTAAGTAACTATAAATTTACAGGTAAAGAATAGTTTTCTAGTTCGTAGCCTGGATACGTTTTTGTTCGTAAATTCTAGAAAAACATTTCATTAAAAATACTAGCAGTCGGTAATTTGTTTCAATAAAATTTCCAAGACGTTGGTAAACAATAAAGAAATTGACCTTGAGTGATAATTGGAATTTTAACAAAGAAATACTCGTATTTGTCTGTAGACTTCGTTTCACGTAAGAAGATCCGACTTGAAGTTGCAGTCGTATGCGCGAGCTTGTTGTGAAAACCAGCGCCAAATTGTAAAATTGACATTCAGTAGCGTAACGTTTTCACATTTTGTAGGTTGACATAAAAATATAATATATTTATGATATTATAGTTTAAATAAAACATATTTGGAAATGTTTCAAGCTTTTCGAGATATTTTCACATACAATAGACACTCTTATATGAAAATACTTGTTAGGTATCGTTAAAATATTAACGATTGGCGATGTACGTTTCTGACGCCAATGGCATGAAACGATCGATCGATTTTGATTTCTGCGCAAGACAGTTGGCAAACTTCACGTGACTTCTCATATGAATCGGAGTATACTAAATTGTATTTTAGATATTCAAAGAAAAGCTGTAGCAAACAGAAATACACAAATCGTCAATTAACAATTTATTTTTTTGGAAATATTACCACCTGGTGCACCTAGTGCGACAATAATTTTGAATTCCTGAGTCAGTTGGGTCTTGTACGGGTGAAGGCAACACAAAATAGCTTAGGCTTCGGTTTCACGAAGTTGAAATGACATAAAGTGGTATTTGTGTGTAGCCGTTCCAATCACTGCAAATGCCTGGCTCAGCTTCATTTCGTAGGTGTGTCAACGTCAAAGTGTGGTTTCATTAACGCGAAAATTTCAATAGATTCGATTACGGATGACAAGCTTCATTGCTTTTGTCGCTATAACGAAGAAGTAAGCGAAAATGAGAGTATATATCGAATAAAAGTTTTAGACTATTAGTGCCTTACAAAGTACAAAATATTTTCAAAAATGTAACCGTTTACTTAATAGAAGCAACAACAAGGTATATATTCTCCGTCTGAGAGCTCTGTGATCTTAATCACAGACTGAAGACGATGATGAATATCCTTCAGTAAAAGAAATGTTAAAGCTGTGACAACAGCAACATCTTCACATCCAACAGCAAATCAGAATTCCGGAGACTGGTCCACAAGTGATATTGTGTGTTCAAATTTTTCCGGAAGTTAGGATTTTTTATTGTTCGTTCTTCAAGAATCCTTTTTTAATTCTTCAAATGTCAATACTTTTCGAAATGTTGGCAAAGAATACATAAAAATACCTTTTTTCCACCTTTATTTAATTATAAGTTTTGAAATGTTTCATGTGCTGGTAAACGTTCTCGATACATCTTTCTAGACATAATACCACGCTTAGAGCTGTTTGACACGGTACTAATTTAAGAACTAAACATTTAGGGCGAGATAATATTGGAAACAATATTGTTTACAAGAAAGTTTACTGTATAATATAGTAAATGAATTTGTTACTGAATTTAGTACAAGCGCGTGCGCATAGTAACTTGAAAATAGGTCAATATTAATCAATATTGGTTTGAAAGGTTCCTACATTTTTTTGCTGATCTGTAGTGGATGTATTAAAAAATAGCGATGGAAAAAGAAAAATGTTTATTATTGGGAGGTGCGGTTAAATTTGTTTTTGATTTCAGTTATGTTAACACAGGGTGGGAAAAGCTGCAGCTCTAAACATATCTCAAAGGCACGCTACAAAATAAAAGCACTTTTATTTATATTTGAGGCTAGCCGTACATTACCTTAAAATCCGATTTGGGCAACTATACTGCCATGTTTAGTATTATTGTTACAAGAAAATAGAACATGTTCGAATTTCTTGCATGCAACCACTTGTATTCAATTTAGGCTGAAATATTGTACCGTGTCAAACGGCTCTTATTCTGATGTAGACATTTTAAGCGAGAAAACGCAACTAAAACAGAATTTTTCGAAGTGAAAGCACATATTATTAAATCGACATTTTCCAGGATAATTATTTCGATGAACTCAATTAGATGTTTGGCGATAAATCTGTTAATATCCGTAGAATGTCGAATTTAATCAAGGCTGTAACTTCTCGGTTAATGGAATAACGTCAAGGACATCTGGAAAACATCGATGCAAGATCGTCACTGTGAGATTTTAGCAGCCTAGGGCGTTAATTTGTCAAGCTTATCTAAGATATGACGTGAGCTTTTGATAGTCTAGGAAATTTACTTGCGTTAGATAACTGAAAAATGTCATGTCGTGTTCTAAAGCGACTCAAAAGGAAGAATAGAGTTTATATAATAACCATTTTGGTGTGCGCCATCAATTTTTAATGTCCTTCGAGCACGTTACGTTAGAAGAAATGGAAAAAAGGCAGGTCTGTGATTAGTCCCAATCAAAATATCACAACAATGAATCGTTTAAATGTTTTACAAACGTTAACCCTAATCTGTGACTCGAAAAATTTGATTAGTTGATGTTTAGATTACGCGCAAGCGCGACCTATCAATCGGGAGAAATTACATTATTCAAAATAGGATGCAGACGTACCTTTCGCAGCGGCAATGTGTCTTACGTGCATTCTAATGTGCCACTGACAGTTCTCATCAGGTCTGTACTTTGTTGTTTAAGGTCAATTATTATTTATGAAAAGTGAATATTAATCTTATTGTTATATTTATTTAAATAATAAAGAAATAAGCCTAGATATACGGAAAAACATCATCATTTTGAAATAGTTAAAAAAACCTGGTAATTATTAATTTCATAGCCTTTTCGAATTTGGCTGAATACGATCCTGATGATTTTATTTATCAAATTTAAGGTTAGCTATATGTCAAAAAACACCAAAATAAAAATATTTAAAATACTAATAAGACCAGTGATCGCGTATGGCTTAGAAACAACGGTAATAAACAAAAAAGAAACAGAAGACTTAGAAATCATAGAAAGAAAGATTCTTAGAACGATACTGGGGCCGAACATAACAAGAACTGGGAAAAGGAGACTCAAAACTAACAAAGAAATAGAAAGCGAGTTAAGCAATAGTGTCAATATGACAATAGTGACATATAGAAAAGCATAACGCCTAAAATGGGTACGACATATTATGAGACGAAAGCCTGGAGAAATGATAAGGAGAATAACACAATGGAGTCCACTATAGTTTGGCAAGTTTATCTGGAGCTACGGGGCATCGGTGAGAGGCGAGGAAACATGGCGGTTAATAGAAAAAATCCAAGGAAACAAGCACATTGAAGAATTAACGTTTAATCATATTGTGTATATTGTTAATAATAAAAAGTCCCTTTTTTAATTATTTTCACTACATACTTAGCACGTTGGCTTTTTCATAGTTAAACGTGGCAATATCGAATGTTTTCGACTGCATTCCTTTCACGGCTTCAGATAAACTTGCCAAAGTTTATGTCCGAGAAGGAGGGGAAGAACCAGAGAAAGTTGGAGGAATTAGATAGAAGAGGATACAAAAAGGATGGGAATCAAAGAGTGGAGAGAAAAATGCAGAAATAGAGCAGAATGGAAGAAATAACTTCTCAAGCCAGAACACACAAGAAATTGTAACAATAAGGAGTGAAAAGGGAGTAATCCACCCTAATAAATGGATTTAAAAGCGCATTAGCGTTAGCCACAATCTATTAGATTTAAAGGCTTGATGATGATATGTCAAAATGGCAAATAAAATAAACCACATACCCAAATCCCGGATATACGTCACAAACGATGACGCACACGAATAAGGCTATTGTATTTACTATAGCATTCCATTGTTGTCCTTTGAGGTGTGAACTGCTGCAGGCTTTCATAGCCTCTTCAGTTACATTGAAAGGAATGGGTGTGGATGCAACAGAGTTTTGGTGGGTCCAACAATGTCTGTTGAGATAGTAACCATCAATTTTTCAAAAAGTCAGAAAATGTCTTAAAATCGCAATAAATCGCTTTGGAGTAGCCTTAAGTTTAGAAGTAAGCGAAGCAATTGGATTTTTAACGCTGAAAATACAGTAATCCGTCTGGAAGCAGATTCTGTGAAGAGCGAAAATATTAATTTCTTAAGGGGACTTGTCTTGACAGGTGTTCTTACAAACTGGGCACCGATTATAAGGAGGGAGCTGACAAAACGATTGAATTGAAGTGACTCGGTACTTTTAGGTATGTATTTGTGATAATGACTGACTATAAGTAAGAAAAATAAACAGTTTAAAAAAAAAGATGAGAATTGATTGGTTAGTAAAGTTAATTATTCAATTGATTGTGCTGAATAATATTTCACTATTCGTAAAGCGTCATCTAACCAAATAAAAATAAGAACATTTGATAAACTTTATTTGACATATACTATATGAGTCATACTATTTCAAGTGCTTGGCTTGGTCATAGAAAACGGTTTTTATACTGTACGATCTATAATAGTGTAATTTATAAAATGTTACCACATTCTCACAACCGATACTTCTAAGTGTTATGGCAGGTAAAAAATAACACTGTATTCTATGGTTAAATGACTCAAAATTACACCACAGAACGTCTATTATTAACTTTTTTATTATCGAACCATCCATTTATATAAAGAATGTCGACCTAACCATTACTAGTCATCATACACAGTGCGTCGCCTTTATATCCATCCGTTATTGTTGGAACTTGATAATCAAATCTTTGTATAATAAACAACGTACAACAGTTGATTAAGTGGATTCTTTTGTGTGAAGGTATTAAGAGCGGAGTTAATAAAAATGTAATCAAATACTGTGAGATGTATTCATCTCTGCTTTTGATTCTTTGTCGTAGTTTTTACGACCAGATAGACTACTGAACGTAAACAATTTAAAATTAATTTTTTTGTAACTTTGGATACCATTAATCTAACGTGAAACATTTGAAATTACCAAAAAACATTTATACTTTCTTCTTCTGTTATTTTTTCATTGCACTACATTAGATATCCCAGCCCCATTTAACTTAGGGCCGGTTTTACAATAGATATTTATACTAGGTATAGTTATTCTGGGTATAAAGTTATATCAGAATTTATACCTAGAATAAAACTAGTTGGTTTTACGATTCTTTTTTACACCGGTATAGCAATTATTGGAGTAGGAATTGCTATACCGATGTAAAAAAGCATCGTAAAACCAACTAGTTTTATTCTAGGTATAAATTCTGATATAACTTTATACCCAGAATAACTATACCTAGTATAAATATCTATTGTAAAACCGGCCCTTAGAAAGGTAATTCAATATCTATCGGGGCATATAGCCCGAGCAGTAGTTATTTCTTCTTAGTTGAACGGTCTGTGTATTTTGAATAGTATTATTTTTGTAAGGCTTACGTTATACTAGTTGTCAATTGTCATATTTTAAAAACAGTTCTCAACAGATACCATAGATTATAATTTTGAGGTTAAGTGTAGAAATAACATTCAAGTAATATAAGACATACGTAAAACAGCAGAATACGTCACCCATTATGACGTAACGGCAAAGAATGGCTGAACAAACTCCATTATATCTTGTTTATGAGCTGCTATCCCCTTATACACTTGATTTTTGTTATTCTGGATGTCTTCTATGTCTTCACTCAGAGAGGATGTTTTATTGTTAGCTTCGTGGCAGAGAAGATGATGTCATTATATATCCTTGTGTAAGTCGAGTGTGTCCAATACATAGTAAACGAACAATAGCCATGTTTCGTTTGGATAAACCAAATTTGGTAGGTTGGTTCACTGTTGGTTGAATGTTACGTAGCATTGAAGTTACTTGATTCCAATGATTTTGCCAGGTGGTTAAGTTTAGTTTTTAAAAATAAGCTTTCACGTCTCCAGATATCAACTTCGACATCCATTGGCAAATTTCACAGGAAAAAGTAATTAAGTAATTAATTACAAAGCAGTTGATGTAAGTTTCATCCTCAAATTGTAAAAAAATGTTGCTTATTATGAACATCTACGTCCATGATCAACTTTGTCTCTGATTCAATTCTCAATTGGATGGGTCTGTAGTGTAGTGTGAGGTGAAATCATTGTACCCGGTGTTCGCCTTGCCAAATACTAACTGTCTCTTACAAGTTATCTCGCTTGTATTCGGTAGTTAGGTTAAGTTTGTGGTGAGCGGGTCCATTTTGCACATCATTCTCGCTAAAGTCCATTGTGGTAGTACAAACACATAGTTTGGAAAGTCGGAAAGACCTCATGTTCAAAGGCTAATGAAGAATATGAGTTCCTTAAATATACCGAGATTACAAAAAGTATGAGACAATGGTAGGTTAGAAAACCATTTGTAAGCAAATTTATTGAGTAGAACCATATTTTGTGACATCTACTCATTACTTTCCTAGAGAATTCCATTTTAACACGTTGAATGACAGCGTCCAGTGTACTGGATATACCGATTCCTTCTCTATAGTTTGATTTATTCCATGCTACCAATATGAATCGGTTAATTGTTGTTTGGGCTATATCTGAAGAGTTAGATAATAATTTCGTTATTTTTCCGTTATATTAAGCACAATATAGCAGCATGTGGTTGTCTCTTGTCGCTAGCGCTAAATCTACGACTACTTAACATATTATAACCTGCTTCTTTTTCATTTTAAATTAAAAAAAGCAAATAGGTAATTTTCAGCATCAGTTTTTAACAAGATTTTTTGGCGTCCAGCTTTTTTTGTTCGAGCATGATTTTAATTGAAGTTGATATTTAAAATATCCTTTATGGGATAAAGAAATAAAGAAAGGAAAAATTTTTGATTCTTTTTTGTTATAGGAGAGTTAGTCCTCTTTAGGACCTGATTTAAGCGAATTAAATAGCATTATTAGACAGTCACGGTAGGGACAGCTGTGGTTGTGCACCCAAATCTGGACAGTGGTCCATTTAGGGTAAAATAATGCCCATAACAGGATGTCCAGTTTACTGGACGGCTTTGAATGGCCTTAAAAATTATCACAGTGTGTTAAGAATGGCAAAAAGTTTCATTTTACACTTTAAACAGTATATTGTACCTGATTTCTCAGAGGGGTTGAGACGTTTTGGCAGAGGCATTCAACGTGTTAAAAAATATATATGAAAATTCTAAAATAATTCGATATTTAGTTTCATTCAAAAAAGTAACATTTATAAGCAAGTTACGTAAACTGCTATATATTTTTCTCGATTTAAAATCCGAAGTAATACGGAGAAAGGGAGACGTTAAAATTTAGAATACACTTCTCTGATTCCAGTTTTTTTTTCAAATTTGCATTGTAATTGTAGGTTATATAAAAAGGTCTGATTTTTATTAGGTTTAATTCTGTTTCGTCTCCCAAGTCTGCGGCAGTTTCTATCTTTTTATTCGGGTTACTTGGAATTTAAAACTCGTTTTTCGGTTTCAAGGGCGATTTTAACTTCACCAGAAACTTTTTTATTAGTCCTATTATTTTTTCCGCCTTTTTTTATGTTATTCACACCTTTTCTTTTCTGTGCGTAATGATCAAATCTACTATTCGTTATTTGGAATCTAGTAAAATCTCTATATTTATCTTTCCGTTCAAATTGTTGAGTTGTTGAACTGTGACACTCATTGGCCTTAGCCGTTTCCATAGGCGTAGAAAGTACTGATTTAACCACCGGCGGGTGTAATTTGGGCGATAACCATCCTTCTTTACCTGTCTGACCAAGGGGGGTAGATAATCCGACATGTATTTTGGGCGCTAAGAAGTGCAGCTAGGTCGAGTCATAAAATAACTTGACCAACAATATTTGGAAAAACCCAATAGTTTTCTATTTCTTATTTTCTGATATTTTTATACATAGTTACACTTTGATCAACCGGGTTTGGGCCTGAGTTTTCTTGTTTTTTTTTTAGTTTTCTATTTCTCATTTTTTGATATTTTTATACATAGTTACACATTGATCAACCGGGTTTGGGCCTGGGTTTTCTTGTTTTTTTTTAGTTTTCTATTTCTTATTTTCTGATATTTTTATACAGTTACACTTTGATCAACCGGGTTTGGGCATGGGTTTTCTTGATTTTTTTTAGTTTTCTATTTCTTATTTTCTGATATTTTTATACATAGTTACACTTCGATCAACCGGGTTTGGGCCTGGGTTTTCTTTTTTTTTTTAGTTTGAAGTTTAGAGGGAGGGTTGATAGATTTTTAGGTAGGTAGGTTAGCGCCCAAAATACACATAAGATTAAAATGACCCTTCAGTCTTGGCGCCCAGTTTACATGTTTACATCCGCCCTTAACCACCTTCCCAGCTTTTCAAAAAAGGAGTACATCTATTGGTCTCACAGGACAGTAACGGGGTACTGGTAACTTTTCAATTGTACTATGGGTACTATGGGGTCTATCATCATTATATAGTACATCTATTGGTCTCAATATAAACAATAAATATTTACATATGATAATTATCAGGGATGTCTCCTTAAAAATTCCAGAAAATTATTTTTTTTGTTCAGATGCTGGTGCCGTCGCCATTTGTGCCTCAGCATTTTGGACTTTTTCAGGCGTGCGTATACTCGGTCGCTGGAGATACATCGGAGATTTATTCTGGCAACCTGCTGGTGAAAGAACAGCATATGTTTCACTTTGCATTGGTGTGCTGCAATCCGTAGGGTAATTTCCTTTACCTACGATCCCCCCTGTAATCAGTCAATAACACACAGTCGGCATCAATGTAATGATGTCTATTACGCACGGTAAAAAAAACACACAGCTGTAAAGTAAATCGCACGGCTTCCCTAGCAACATCTTAGCAACTGTCAATAGACGTCGCCATTTTATTGAAAATTTACTATTTGAAAACATTCGATATTGCCACGTTTAACTATGAAAAGCACAAAGAGCTAAGTATGTATTGATTATAATTGAAAAATAGACTTTTGATTATCAACAATATATTAATAATGATTAAACGTTAGTACTTCAATGTGCTCCTTTCATTGGTAATATAGAGTAATAGAGATGGAGATGAAAGTTTACCAAGCACCTCTAATAATGTAACTGTTGTTTCGTATGCTTCAACAAGCAAAGGAACCGATTTATGATTTGTGTTTAATAACTGTACTGTTACTATAAACAATTATTATAATAACGAATTTTATGGAATTGAATGTTATACAATAAAATTATTAAAAATATACAAGTACAAGTAGGTCGTAGGTAAATTATAGTACGTAACTCGTGTTGTAAAGCATTTTACGCACTCACGGAAATACATACTACCAATATGTAATGTCAATCTAAACGACACTGATATGAGTTTCGTAATGAGGTCACCTATACCAGTGGGTACATGTTCTTCACCGGTTGGTTAGTTAGGCATTTTGCAGTTAAACACCGTTTCTATCCCTTTACACATTTTCTGCGGCATACTTCTCCATTGCACAGTCCCATTTTGTACAAATGTCCTTCCATTAGGCAGTGACAGGTCAGTTTTGTGATCCTACGGTTTTTTTATGAAATCTTTCCCAAAGAGCATGATTGGAGCCAAAATATGAAGCTGATAAGTCATCTCTGGTTAGTTCATCAGTTTTTCATTGTATTCCCATACCACTCTTGATTTTAACTTTGAGTTCAAAAGACAGCCGCAGTGCAGTGGAAGATAGAGTACGTCCTCCAATACGGAAGTGTTTGAGTGAGCTTCTTATTTGTGAGTTAGTTCCTCGCCCTCTATTCCAGTAGCAGTTCCTTCCTTCGAATATCCGTCTCTATCCTATACACTCTCTCCAGGTTTGTCCTTGATATTGTCATCTTCCAATATCATGTCCCCGGGAGGAAATGTAGAAACGTTATTTGATTTAATAAACCCACAGATGAGATGTTCTAGCTTCATTACTAGAGCTAATTTCCAGGATAATATCTATGTATGTAGACTGAGACCTAAGAGATCTGTTGCTCTACTTAGTTCCAGACGAAAGTATCAGAGACTTTAGACATATTTCCTGAAGGAAGATTTGAATTTCCGGATGAACAGTAAGTGTCCTATCCTATTCAGTATTCTCCTATGTGAATGCATGTTCATTTTTCCATTCCAGAGAATTTACTTTCTTCTTACTGCACTCGTTTGAGTTGTTTGAGGTACCCATTCAGTCACATGTGTTCTGTTAGGACACCAGTCGAAACTTCCAGTAGAGTCTTAGACATTTATTTGTTCCCACCTGTTCTATAATTTCCCAGAAGTATCCTTGATTGTCTCAGCCCTACTAGGTTTTCCCAATAGTTATTTTCCTTTTTTACGTTGCATATTTCCAGGATATGTTTTGCCATATCATTTCAACAACTATTCGATGAAGACTTCATAGAGTGAATCTACAGGCTAGGTCACATTTGAAGGTAACAACTATAGGTACTCGAGACTGAGCTGCCTTTGGTCGGCTGAGCACAGCGGTTGGCCGTTCGATGGGTCTTGTCTACAGATATACATACATAGTACATATTCGTAAAATATGAATGGGTGAAAGGATCTAGAGTGGCCAAGGTCTTCAAGAGAGACTAATTGTTCCTCATGAAATTGCTAATTGCTGCCTACCCAAAGAGTTACAGCAATCTTTTGGGGTGGTGTAATGTTCAGCGATCGTACCTCATTTATCCCTATATAAAAGAATATGAAATCCTTATAAGATCCATCATGTTACCATTACACAATGAAATTGGGGAACATTTTATATTTATGGAGGATAGTAGCAGACCACATCCTGCACTGGAAAAAAACAGATCATCAGATTCGATTGAGCTGCCAAATCGCCTTATATGAATTGTAAATTGGTTGCATATAGTTGTCAATGAAGTAGGGGAAGATAGACTTGACTATTATTCTTATTATCAGGATTTCAACATTTTCCATTTTTACCAATGAACGAAAATTACTTATAGAACAATATTAGATAGTCCAAAAGATTCGCTTCAACTTGTTAATTTTAATATTCAAATAGTTCATTCGAAATAAAGATTCGATTCCATTCCAGAATAACTGAGTTGTATAATCTTTTATATGCCTCACTACACCCCAATCTGAAAGAACTTCTGGGTGTGAGTCTAATCTATTATTATGCATAGAAGTTTTTTGATAAAGTCTGTAATTTTCTTGGGGGTTGATTAACTTAGCGTTGGCGTCACCCTTTTTAAGTGTTTTAGTTTCTTCCAATATCAACATCAGCAATTTCCATTATCCATTTTCCCATTTCAAGTTAGAAAGAAAATAATCACATGCTTTGATAAAGATGTTATACATTTTTCGGTCTCTCTTTCTAGATAACTTTTAAACACTATTAAAAGAAATGCACTTTTGCATCTTTTGTAACCAGGCCTGGAAGTAGTTGCTCCATTCTCCTGTTGTTTCATTCAAAATAAAGTAGAGTGCATCTTCTGGAATCTGGTACCTTTGATCTTGCAATTCATTCGTAATTTTTGGATAAGTGGAAGAGTCGTTAGGACTTAGGTCGGGACTGTATGGAGGATAATACAACAATTCGATATTTTCTTGGTTTAAAAGCTCTGTAATTGTTTTTGGATCTTTGTGGGATTGTCTTGGTGGAAGATTTTTCGTCGTTTTTCATCTCGAAACACTCAGTTTGGACAGTTTTTCTTTTTCTAAACATCTAACTGGGGATCTCCCGCTCCTCTATATCTTTTCTATATCTTTGTGAATGAACGTTATGATGCAATTTTGATAATAAGAATAATAAGCTATTGTTGAGGTACCTAAACAACTCTTATTATTTTTAATGTTAGACAGGAACTAGTGACACTGGACATATCTCTATATTTTTTTAGTTCAATAACATGGATTTTTAGTAAACGTCTTCTTTATTGAATTAAGCTTGAAATAATAATCAAGAATGTTTTCAAAGTATTAGGTATTACAGTCATCAGGGATTAAGCTCTCAGAGCTCTCGACGAAGAACCTTGTACCAAGTGTTAGAATAATTATTATTCTGCGATATCTACTAATAATGTTTTTGTTTTTTTCCATTATTTATTGTTCACAAAGTTTTCAGAGTACTATTAATTTTATTTAGTTGTATACAGTCACACGTATCTTTATAACTATAATAGTGGATGAAAAAGCACTAAGAAATGGGTGGTTAATGAGTCGTGTTCAGGAAATTTACCCAGAAAAATATGGCATTGTAAGGGTAGCAAAAATACAATAAAGGAGGGTGTTATTGAGTTATGTATTCTTCCAACTATACTTAGTGAAGATTGAAGTTCTTTACGGGTTGGGGAAGACCGAGGGGAAGACTATGCTGAAGTCTGTAGAATGGATACGGTTTTTGTTTTTGACAGATTTTGTTTTTAAAACTATATAAAGCGTTTTCGATTATTTATTTGGCTGCTAGTAGCAGCTCATAGTGACTGAATTCCGTTCGTTTATTACCGGGCGTGACGCCTAGTCTTACCTTCCCCTTGCCCCGAAAAGTATGAGCTTCAAACCAAGGACATTAAATATTTGACGTTTGTCCGGTTTGACGTTTATTTAAAGGTTAAGATTGTGCCGATTACGATTTAATACGATTTAAACCTTACTAAAAATATCTAAATATGCACAATTTTATTATAAAAAACATTATAATTGAAAACTGTTCTTTTAACAACACAGGAAATTCATTGGCATTGGCACATGTCAGGTGGTTTTGAGGATCCTAGAAAATCGTGTTCGATTTGCTCAAAAGTCGTGACGACTGAGGCGTCACGCACAAGTGCTTGAAGCCCAAATAAACGAAAGCAAAAATAATTACATACCGAATTGATATTTTGTATAGTAAAATGGAAATATCTCAAAAACTAACAACCTTGCTCATGCGAAAAAGAATAAAAATAGAAGAAATACTGGTAATAGGGATAAATAAATGTTCAAAATTTAAAGACAGTTTATTTATTTATTTTAAATTAATGTAATTTTAAGAAATTTTATTTTGTGACGTTAATGTGTTGTCGACCTTTAATAAGGTTTCTTGTACCACATACCTGACGAGTAAGTAATTCTTTACCTATTTCATGTTTTACTTATTTCCAACTTTTATTACTTAAAAAATTGAATAGATGAGGCTTTTACTTGATGTAGATCCATAGTAAGTTATGAAATCAAACAATTTTATTTTGTTAAATCTACATTGTATTTAAACATAAAGTGACGCGTTTCGCTAACACAGTAGAAAGTTTCTCATTATACCTCCATTCGTTTGATAAAGCTACTGTGTTAGCGAAACGCGTCACTTTATGTTTAAATACAATGTAGATTTAACAAAATAAAATTGTTTGATTTCATAACTTTTATTACTTACTTGCAGGTATCGCACTGAAGATGGCTTAATAGACGAAAGCGCTTTTCAATTTTAAAAATTAAATTTTTACACAGAATACAACAATGTTTTCTTGACTTTCTAGTCATGTGTACTCAGCTATAAAGATATTCACATTATATAACAGTGCATTTCAGCTCGTTGCAAATGAAAACTGTTTTAGCTGAAATTGTTCTAATATGCTTTTTCGGTAGATAAACTATCCAGAACACTTCAGTGAAAAGGAAATTTTCCGAAATTACCGGATTCGCGAAATACCATTTTTTTATTAAATAACATTTCAACAAATAACACATTTATGAAAGCAGTTAAGTAACTTTAATACTTAGAGAAAAATATTATGAATGTGGCCACCTAACAGTCCAGAATTAAATCTGGTTGATTATTCAATTTGGGGAATTTTCGAACAAAATTTGTATGAAGGACAACAATTTGAAACAATCGAGCAGCACAAAGAAAGAATGCAGTTTGTTTGGAACAATTTTGAACAGGGTGCAATAAATGGGGCTATCAATTTATGACACAGGCGGGATATTCTAATTAAATGTTATCGAGAAAATAATTTACTTGAGTTTTGATTCACCATGTATTTAATTTTTTAGATATAAATTATTCAGTTTTATAAATCATTGAAAAGTTTTGGCTTTACTAGATTTTAATTCTCTCATATACAAGGCGTGACATCAGTTCGAGTCATTTTTGGGGAAATGGCACTTTTATGCCAATAATTTCATCTTGTTAGGTAATTTCAAACAGCAAATATGTTAAAGACAATCTCCTGGGTATACAAAATTATGTTGCACACATTTTTGTTAAACTACTATCTCAAAAAAATTAATTCGTCCATTATTGACCTAGGTAAACAACTAGAAAACGCGAGTAGTGGAAAATAGTATATTATACACCAAAAGGAGGTGATGACTATTATTACTGACTGAGCACCAAGGTGCGAGGTTTATAGATGTCTTCAGCACCATGGTGTATATACAATTTATTCCACTACTAGTCAAATTTAAGACAAAAATTAAAAATAACTCACAACCGCACCACGAGAAGCTTTTACTTCGTCGTCTGACTGACAAGTACACTGTCAGTTTTCGATATATTATGAACGTACTCGTTATATCATCAGTCATTTTTTGTTGAGCGCGAATTTTAAACTAATGGCATTTTTATTCAAATAATTTTATCTTGATAGGTATTTTCAAGTACCAAATATGTTAAAGACAATCTCCTGGGTATACAAAATTATGTTGCACAAGTTTTTGTTGAACTACTAACCCTGAATTCTCAAAATATTTGAATTTTTCCATTATTATCTAGGTTAATAATAGAACTATTATTAATCACTTATAGAGAAATTCAACTTCACAGTGTAGTAGTGGAAAAAACAATTAATTATGTGCACTCCTCAAAAAGGACCCGAGTAGCAGCCTGTGAAGAGTGACAACAGTGTACGCTTGCGACCCATAAAAATACATTGTTCTATTCTATAGTCACACTTGGAATACAGTTATAGCCACCACAATATTAATAATCTTATTTTTCTTGATGAAGCAAACCAACACCTTATTTATTTCTAAGACATCCACACCTTTATGGCGCAATCCAAGCATTAAGTGTATAATTATGTTTCAAGTTTACCAGTTTAAAAATTGATAAATATTCCGCCTCCACATAGATTTAATGTGATGGTAAAACAATAGTAGAGGATACCTGTTGGATAAGGAGCTTGTATTGAAATGTTTAATATTTTAGTATCAATTTGAAGAATAATTGCAATTTTTTTGCTTTTAAAAAATTCATTCGTAATTAGAAGTAATAGGAACTGACAAAGTCTATTAGAGCCGTTACATTTTTTATCGAATAAGTTGTATCTAATAATTTTCATAAGACTGGTTAAAAAGAACTGGACGTTAAAAAAACTGTTCCGAGAAGGAGACTTAAAGTGGCGCTATTAAAGGTAGAATATCAATTTGTAGAGTTCGCTAATCGCGAAGAGAGGAGAAAAGTATTGCCAACTTTGCAGTTTAATTGCTCGTTTGTAAATAAAAACATAGAGATGAGCGGGAAATATTTTTATAAAAAATTAAACGTTCTATAGAAAGGACGCCTTATTATTTTCCAATAAATCTACTCATTCGGAAGTTATTCAATGTCCAAGTTATATTATAGTAAAAAGACGATAAAATACAACAATTTAACTTGTTTAAATTCTCAATATATTTGAACCTAATGCTCAACTTAAACTTGTAACTTTCGTTAGTTTCAGTTACAATCGACTGAATAGTCCGGAGAAGTGGTCGAGAGTTGTCGTGAAATTGAAAAGATTTTCAGCGGAGATTTGACTTTTTGAAACGAAATGCCGCTTACAAGCATAGGCTTGGAGCACACAGTTTTTCGTTCATAACTTTTTTAGATTTGATTGTACAAAAAAATTGTAGGCATCAAATTTATAGGGAATTTTATACCCTATAGATGACGTAAGGCAATATTTGAAAAAAATTTCCAGCCCTTAATTTTTGAAAAATTGAAAAAAAAATTACAAAATGGTTTTTAAGCGACAAACGTAATTAGAATAACAATAACGACTTCATACAATATGAAAATATAGTAGTTTGGCAGCTGAAAACTTTGGTGTTTTAATGAATGAATAAAATATTTTGCTTGGAAAAAGGGGCATCATATTCAATGGGATTCGGCGTACATAATACTGAAAGAGCCCAATAATAAAAGAAGAAAGATCAAAGAAAAAACTTTAATACTAAATGCGGATAACTATGTAGCTAGTATTTCAGCCGATTGTAGTCAAATGGTTACCAATGTTAGAAATTGTTAGATCATACCAGGATGGTGATAGTTTAGATTATACAACTAAAGTTTCAAACTTTTATAATTTTTTCTAAATTTTGGATATGTTGCAGATCTCCTAAACCTCATCCTCCTAATTTTTGAGAAGCAGAGATTTAAGATAATTTTTGTCTAAATTCCAGTCTCTGAGCTGGAGTACCTACCTGGACATTTACAGTTAATTGAATTGTGGAATCGACTCATATGTCTAACTGTTTCTAAGGAACTCCACATATTTATGAAAATTCTTAATTATTTCGATATTTAAAAAACTTAGTTATACAATATGTCCCTATAAGTTGGAATCATATGAAAAACTTTTTTATTATTAATTTTAGGAGGAAAAATTATTCTTCATGAAAAGTTCTGCATTATCTATAACCTAAAATACAGTCATCAAATATCAAAATTTTTAGTCGTATACGAGGTTTGTCAAAAAATATTAGTTTCACTCGAGAGTAAAGTACCTTTAAATTTGACAATATCGAAAAATGTTACTAAAAAAAGTTGATCAAAATTAAAAATTACAATTAAATATGTCTTTACATTCATTTAAATTGAAACTTCGGATTATTTTATTTTTTACTGTAATTATTTTGAATGAACATTTATAAAATTAACATCATATTAATGTTAGAGACAAACAAATTTCACTTTTACTCATACTAATGCTTCGACATATCCAACTTTTTTTAGTAACATTTTTCGATATTGTCAAATTTAAAGGTACTTTTCTCTTGAGTAGGACACATATTTTTTGACAAACCTCGTATTAGATGATGCAGAACTTTTTATGAAGAATAACTTTCCTTTCTAAAATTAATAATAAAAATGTTTTTCATATTTCCAACTTAGGAACATCGAGGGGAACATATTGTATATTTTTTCAACTTTTCAGTTCGTTCTTCTTCTTTTTAAACTAAAATTAATTTCATACGAATAAATCAAAATATTCCTCGATAACATTTTTGTATAATACTATCGATTTTTGTTAGCTGCGAACGTATCTCTAATAACCGATTCCAGTATTCTAAATGTCTGGACGGCTTAACAGCCCACCGACCGCTAGTTATTTTCTACACAGGCTACGACAAACCGGTTGGTAGTTACAGAACGAAAATTATACTCGTAATTATATGCCTTCTTTTCAGTAATTAATATTAAAATATCCGGTAATAAATAGACAAAGACAATGACTAAAGAGTTTGTTGGATAAAAGATAGAGAGGACAATACGTTGACGTTTCCTGTGCTTTATTTTACTCTGAACGCGTTGTATTGTTCCCTTATTTAAAAAAAAAGAATGGTAGACACCGTTTCGAATTAGTCACTTGTTCGCAGTATACACGGGAGATATCGAAACGAAATGAGAGTGTTCAATTCTTACGCAACGGTTTTAATGATACATTAAAGATCATGGATCAAATAATTACTTTATTAAACGATAATTGATGACAAAATTTAAAAAACTTAAATATTTTGCATATTTTCAAAAATTCTTTGAACAAAGTATTATTGCAGTTTCCTGTAATATTGTCATGTTTAATGAAGCTCGTTTCCAATAGATATCACAGAATAATTATAATTATTCTAACGCTTTATCAGTTTTGGTTTGCAATTGGAGGTGAAGATGTCGCTATTGTCACAACTTTTACACTTCCGTAACTGGAAGACATGTAGTGATTGTGATTTTGGTGTCTTCTTCAGTACGGGATTAAACTCTTAGAGCTCTGGGACGGAGAACATATACCTTGTACTGAAACCCCGTTTGACTTTGAAGTGTAATTCAATAGCCGTCGGGGCCTATAGCCCAGGAAGTAGTTGTTGTTTCTTAGTTGAACGGTCAATGCGTTAGACTAATTATAATTATTCTGCGGTATCCAACTATTTGAACATTAAATCATAAGAAAACTTAAATAAAAAAACTTCTAAAACTATCCTGATAACTAGGCTAGGTAATTGATCATTGAAAATTTTTTGCTTCAACAAAGGTGACTTATTACTATTATTTACTACATTAGCTACAATTTTTTTGTATTTAGTATTATTAGTGCACTTTCTTCAAGTTTTCTTTTTTACTTTCTTGAATATCATTGAACATGATGCCTCCTTCCTGAGCATATTTGCAAATGCATTACTTACAGAGCTTCATATCTTTAATGAAAGTACTTTTTGAGTTCATTTTTACTTATTTTTTCAATGGTCTAGATGTTTAACTTAAAAAAAATTGTGGTTTTCACTTATAGCAACCATTAATGTACTGAGTTCTTGCGAAATCGATTCTAAAATGGTTTGGGAATGCCTCGGGGAATGCCTATTAACTAGGCGAGAAGCGTCACTTTTGTACAAGGACAAACTGGAATAGAAGGAAATGAAAAGGCAGATGAACTAGCTGAGAGAGGGGCTGAACCACCTTTTTGGGGACCGGAATCCTCCGTGAAATAGTAAATAGGAAACTACCAGTATCTGAGACATTCCTCTGGAACTAAGTAGCAGTTAGGAGACACACCAGATCTCTTGGATTTTAGTTAACATACATTACATACATGGGATACAGTATTGGGGCATATGAAGTTCGAATATTGGACATACAAAAACCATCCACCCCAAATAATTGTGAAGTCACTTCTATGAAAAAACACGTGAAAAATCATATGAAGACGACACACAGAAAATGAATGACCCATAGTAATGCGGGAGTTTCATAGAACACCACACAAATTAAACGCTTGGTGTGCATTTTTGGTGACCATATTTTATTGAGGCAAACTTAAATGGTGAGTATTATCTACATTTACTCAGGGAATTTATCAATCTCAAAATAACACGAATAGTGGAAAATGATGATACCATGTCAGAAGCTTTGTTAGCGTTTCAAAAAGATGGGGCACCTCCACATTACGCTTCTGCTCGGTGGATAGGTAGACGCGGCCCAATGTTGCAATGGTCCACCTAGGTCATTTTGGCATTTTTCCATTTTTTTTTATAAAAATGACGCTTTCAGAATTATGTGAGTGGATAATTTTCAGTGATATGCTCTGTGTATCGAATAATCTATGAATTTGGAAAATTTTATTCAGGTGGGACATCTCTAGATCATAAAAATCAGAAGAAATGAACATATAATATAGTTTTAGATTCTTTTTAGAAGTGACAGAGAAAAGGTAACGGCAGCTGGAACGTTACGGAAACGTCAACATTACAAATATTTAAAAGAAATAATTCAATTCCTATCAAAACCAAACATATACCACAAGGAGCTTAAAGCAGATATTCTTGAATATATTAAAAAAACTAAATAAAACATTGTCGAATAACACTTGTAGCATACAATAAAAGTGGAGAAAAATGGATTAATTGAATTAAAATGAAATTATTTCTGTGACCGTGTTGTATACTATAATCTTTTACGACAGTTGCAGCATGAACCGTGGGAAATGAACATTCCGTGTGAATTGTACACTAACTTTTTTATGGCAGATTTAAAAATGCAATGCAATTAAAGCAACAAATTGTTGATTATATCAGCTTTGGACAAACACCCGACAAGGAAAAATTACCCCAACCATTCCCATCTGCTACGCGCCATGAATATACTTAAAAAGCAACTAGTTTGAAATACTATTACTACAAGATCTTGAATCAGTACATACAGTCCCAAAAACTTGAGAAATGGAAAAGAAACTAAACTTGATACTTGTCATCCTAGAATCAAACTGTTGGATTCACTTACTCTCAGTGTCATGTTTAATAGTATTTCTGTTTGGGGAGTGAAAATAAAATAATTCAGAAATATTATAATATTTCTGTAGTTATTCCATTTTGTGTAATAATTGTTTATAACTAATTACTAGCTAATTAGACTCCGTTTCATTAAGGAAGAAGCCACTAGAGTCTAGAAGTTGCAGACGTATGCGCGAAGAAGCTGCACATAACAATATCTGAACATCAATATCGGTTAAAGCCTAAGGCCTAAGACCAAATTGATGTTCAGTGCCGCTATTCTTGAATTTGTTGGAATAGAAATTGGGAGGGGAAATGATCAAAAGTGGGCGTGGTTCCCTCAAATTTTAAAATGCCGTATTCTTGGAAAATTTCTATCGAAAAATGAGGAAAATTATCACTCCCTAGGGGAGTTTTATTCTATTGGCCATGAATGAGAGAAAAGGCCAAAATAATGTGAAAATATTTAGATTGAACCTCCAAACTTATCGTTGGCTTGTTATTGATATTTTATTCTTGGTTTTTGTAGACTTTTTAACTGTTTTTCGGTAAATTAATGCATTATGGATGAATTCAACCAACTTTTGCATTGGCATATGAAACCATGATTGATGATTTTGAGGAGGCTTGGGAAAAAATGAATATTGGAAGAGATATTCTTCCACAGACAAATCCGTTTCAACTTTCAACTAGAAAATTTATACAAATTTTTAGATTAACCAAACCTCTTGTTGAGGATGTTATTGAAATGGTGACACCATATATGGAGGCTCCGACAAGAACATCATCCTTGACCATACAAACTGAGGTGAATATGGTGAAACTTTGTTTTTGCTTTTGGTAGGATCACCTAAGCTCACACTATACTACAGTTATAGATCATACATATATGTGTGTATTTCGCAAAACCAAAAATGCCGCGAAGAGAAAAAGGTTAGATTGATGCTGAAAACATCTTATTTGGTTGAAATTCATGGCAAAAACAGCACAGTTTACCTATACTGTTAAAATTTTGTACGTTTTGATTGGTAGTACAATTTTGAGAACTTAGACAACACTGTTTACTTTTTCCCTCACTCATTTCTATTCCATGATTTCAAGAATACTGCTTTTTTAAATCGAGTGAAATATTGTGGGAATAGAAATGTCAACATTTTCTTGTGGAGTAAAGATTTCAGGGAATTTCAAAAATAGCGACACGGATATTGTTATGTGCAGCTTCTTCGCGTATACGACTGCAACTTCTAGACTTTTAGTGGGTTCTTCTTATGTGAAACGGAGTCTACCACACAACCAATTTTGTATTATCGAGCGAACAACAACTTTCTTAACGATTTTGAAAAAGTTTTAGTATCTCTCAACTTTTTTCCTTTAAAAATGTTTAAAAAACTTAATTGTTGCATTTATAACTGAAAAAAATTGTATTTAATCAAAAATTGACCAACAAATACTCATGTTTCTAGAGTTTTTTTGTACTCTATAGCTCGATTAGAACGCCTTTTTCAGAGACTTTTTTGATTTTTCGGATTTTTTTACTTTTTTGTGCAGGACGCAGCTTCCGTGTTGATTTGAGACATATAGCCCGAGAAGTAGTTGTTTCTTCTTAATTTAACGGTTATTTATTTTTTTGCATAATATTATTATTATTATTGAACCTATAATTCTTCGATATCTATTGGTACGCTTTACTCTTTAGAAAGTACGCTTCCTATAGCAATATTTGAAGCGTCAGTTGTTTTTGTAAATTCGGGGTACGCCAAAACTGGAGATTTACAAAGTTGTTTACATTTTTCAAATGCGTTCAGGTATTCTGGGTCATTTAAATCTAATTTGGTTACTTTTTTTATAGTATATTAAGTATTAAGAATGGTAAGGGTTGTTTATTTTTGCTGGAGACCGGTATTACCCTTAACGTTCGAGATGCTTATAACCATTTTTGCGCGATCGTATTGAAATAAATTTCGAATAAAATAATTTGAATTTTTTTGAAATGAACGAATTGTCAAAAGTGACATTTATACTTCTCGATCAATTTAAAATATAATTTACATTTTGGTGAAATTGTTTTCATGCTATTTATTAGTTTTTATATTGTTCTGTTCGGTTCTGTTCATTAGTAGTATATTATACTTTACCAAAGACCTACTTGTCCTTGTATTTATAAGAAGCATAAGAAATAACAGTTACATAATTAGAGGTGCTTGGTAAACTCCATTTCTATTACTCTATTACCAATGAAAGAAGCACAGTTAAATCATTAT
The DNA here is from genome assembly GCA_910591685.1 of Galerucella tenella. Taxonomy (NCBI): domain Eukaryota; kingdom Metazoa; phylum Arthropoda; class Insecta; order Coleoptera; family Chrysomelidae; genus Galerucella; species Galerucella tenella. The sequence continues at coordinate 22,406 of CAJUYH010004360.1, forward strand.
TAATATTTATATTGTTGATAATTAAAAGTCCATTTTTCAATTATAATCAATACATATACTTAGCCCCTTGGACTTTTCATTGTTAAACGTGGCCATCCATATCGAATGTTTTCAAATAGTAAATTTTGAATAAAATGGCGACGTCTATTGACAGTTGCTAAGATGTTGCTAGGTAAGCCGTGCGATTTACTTTACAGCTGTGCGCTTTTTTTACAGTGCGTAATAGACATTATTACATTGATACCGACTGTGTGTTATTGACTGATTACAGGGGGGGTCGTAGGTAAAAAAATATAAATCTTCCTTTTTTCTTTGTTCCTTTTGTGTAATGAATGAAGTAATATATTATTTAGAACCACTTAAATGTATGTAGGGCTAAGACGTCGGTAAGTAATTTACTTACCGACGTCTGAAAGGTAAGTGAATCACTTACCGACGTGTTAGACTTAGAAACCAGTAAACACAACCTACCGTCCTGACAACCGATGCTGTAAATAAACAAAAAAGAGCGATCGCACAAAAAGGTATTTATTTATCGGGAATGTTATTTTGGCAAAGTTTTTACGATAATATGAGAGCAATCTTAAAAATGATTTAATTTGTGTTTCATTTTTTGGTAAGGAGAAATTTGAATTGATTTGATTTTATCTGTATTCGGTTTGATACCGTTAGGGGTTATTACGTAACCTAAGAAGGCGACTTCTTTTCTGAGAAATTCAGATTTGTCTAATTGTACTTTTAAATTATATTTTTTCAGTGCATTAAATATTTGTTCAATCTGAATAATATGATCTTGGAGAGATTTTGAAAAAATGACTATATCGTCCATGTGTATACGAAACATGTTGGTATTTTCTGGTAATTTTTGGTATTTTAAGTTGGTAATTTTGATATTATTTGTCAAACATGGTATTTTAGTGTACAAATTTTGGTCAGCCTTTCCCCTCGGCTTTACTTAATATGACAAAATAGAGGAAACTGTAGGTATACCTACTAATAAATATCCTTTTTAAGAGTATCTTACAACTGTGATCAATTGTATTAATAAAAAATTCCGAAGCAGACGTTCGAAACTGAATTGTAAAATTTAACAAGCTCCGCTAAAAGACTGACAGTATATTTGAAAATTAGTTTTCTTCGCTTTCCTAGAGTTTCCACCAAGTTTCTTGTTAGATTTTTTTTTTGGAATTATCGATGAGAGAGCAGTGGCAGCCGCCAGCAGACATGTCGATTCCGGTTAGTAAGAAAACTTCCGGTCACCTACTTCCGGTTGAAGTGGAACGGAATTAAATTGGGGAAACACGTACCTTAACGTTATCCGGACGAATTTCCAACTCTTATCGAGCTAGACGAGTTTTCGTTTCGGATTTCGGAACAATTTTACAAAATTGTTTATAAAATATTTTGTGTGCCCTGTTAGAAGACGATCCAAAATTCAGTACTATAGACAAATAACTATAATGACAATTTTGTGAAATGGTAAATACTTTATTTTCCTATAAAAAATAAAACGTGTCACTCGTAATTATTCATTCTCACTTTCTAGTTATAAAAGATTCCATTCGTAAAAATAACAAGGTTTTATGTAGATATCCTTAACCCGAATCAAGCATAAGTAGCTCGATTAAAAATGCAGAAGTATACACTTATAAGTTATTATAGATACAAACTCGAAAATAAAAATAAATAAGTTTACTTTGGAATTGCTCTCAACTTTAATAAACTAAATAATTACTGTTGTAAATCAAGTAAGTTATTGATACTTTAAGATATTTACTTTGATTTGTTACTTGAAAACAAATTACAGAAATGGTCAGCACGCAATGAGTTTTAAAAGACCAATAAATTATTAGCATTAGTATTGATGTCAAATGACGAACATACAAGCAAGCAGATGAAATGATACGGGGGGAGATTTGAGAATACAGATATTGAAGTAATGAAAATTTTTGGAAATTTATAGAAAAAAGTATAAGCACGATTCATGGCATATATGACACAGTGCAATTAGCAGGAAAAGTTATACCTACAATTTTTTCAGCACTAGTGGTTTTTTAATAAATTATCCTGTCAGTTGCCAGTAGAAAGACATTTTTTCAATTACTTGAATTTTATTCAGCACTAACAGTGAGTTGTAAAGGTAGAATTAAACTTTGTACAATACGGTATCATGTTTTCAAATGGTAGAATTAAATCTCACATTGTTTGAAAGACAATCAAAACAATATTGTACGTTTTCGGCTTATTTTTTTCCCTCGGATTTTACAAAAAATAAAAATGTCCAATACTGTTTTATTCGTCTTCGAAAGACCTACAAAACCATACTTAGTACGAAAAAAAATCTTAACTAAGTCAAAAGAAACCATTGTTTAGGCAATGTTGATAAATAATTTAAATTATTAGTACCATGTATATGCGTTTCGTGCCATCAGGGCGGGTTTATCAATGCTAGGTTAAATATTGTAGCCTTCGGCTAAATCTTATCTGTTGGTCAAAGTGTTTACATGTTTACAAGTGTTTACATTAGCTGGCAGTCAAACTTTCGGCTACCCTAGCTGCCACTATCAAGTTGATGTTAACCATAGAGCATACAGTTAAATACGAGAAAGTAGTGTTCCGTTATTCTAACCATAGATTCTAACTGACAACTGTGTCATGATTTTTTCATGTTTGCTTACATTTTGCAACAAAGATTATTTCAACTTTAAATTTGATTGTGTTATTATCGTTTAGAGTGAAATCGAGAAGCTTATTTGATTCATTTATAGTTGTTTATTAGCATCCAGGTTCTGTGTGTATTTTATTTCATTGTTATTGTCAATGTATCTTGACGAACTTGACGACCTTTTCGCTGGAGGTCTTGGAGCTTGACGAAATATTGGAATTTGTAGAGTACGCAAGACGACCATATACCTACTGTTGAAGAACGGATGAATCCCTTTGAAGAGCTCGATGATGTCGAGTTTATTACTCGGTTTCGACTATCTAAACCCAGTGTTCTCATGATACTCCAACAAATTCCAGCTTTTCTCGCCAGATCACAGCATCTGTCTTTTTGCAATTTATTATACTTTTACGGTGAACGGCTAACTTTTATAAGTACCTAATTGTCGCTCTGCTGAACTCAACAAATCACAACATAGACGAAATAAAAATAGCAGTATCACAATTTTGACACTGACAAGTGAAATTTTGCACGATGTCGTCAGAGTAAGCTTACGATAAAGCTGATATAGCTAGCTGTCGGTTATGTGATGCATTGATAAACGCTTTCTATTGTAACCGAGACTTTGACTGGCGGCTAGAGATAGCTGAGGGTTACGTAGCTGACAGATTTAACCGGGCATTGATAAATCGCCCTCATTCGTTCTCACTCACAAATAATACCTATGTACAAAAGCTGGAATCTGTAAGTGGAATACTTTAAAAGTTACCAACAAATTAACTGATTACCTATATAAGCTAGCTTGAGCGATCCATCGATGCGATAAACATTTTTTTCTACAATTACATTGAAAAGTAGGCTTTTTCGCTTGCCATTAACAACGAAAAGTTGACGTTTCTTGAGGAGAGTTACTTTACGCTCGCCGAGCGTAAAAAATGGCAAAACGCTCGTTGCCGATAACAACCGATACTACAAACACAATTCTATTGACAGTTACAGATATGAAAGTTTGAAACATATTTGAATTGACATATTTAAACTGACATATTTCAAAAGATTTTATGAATTCTACTTTATATTTGTTTTTAATAGTTACAATTGAGTGATTGCAGAAAAAATGTTGTATGTATTACGAGCACAAACGAGACATTATTGCTTTCAAGTAATTACCATTACTTTTGCGGAGCTTTACAAAAAATGACATTTTTCAGTTTCTAAAAGTGACGATGCGCTGTTTGCAATATAGGGAGGAGAAAAAATTTAATATGCACCTCGGCGATTGTTTATTGTCCCGACTGATGGCTATATATATAATAGACAGTTTTTAGTACATAATTGTCACGTATTGAACAACTTTTTCCAACAAAGTTTAATACTTTGCAACAGGTTTAATATGTAAAAAAGACATAAAGATTGGATAAAAAAGGAATGGATCTACAGGCCGTCAAAGTCCAAGACCGATTGTTCAACAATTTGTGAATTTGTGTAAGAAACGAAGAAAACAAAAAATAGTCGATACCGGAATACACATATAATATGTTTGAAATATGGAGACTTTGGTTAAAATGTAAGTGTCTTAAAAACAAAATCAAAAGTCAGCGGAACGCTGTCATTTTTGCAATCATCTCACGGAGGCTTGGAAGCTACAAAGTATAAATTATAAAAAATTCAAATATGCATTCAATTTTTCTACCTACGTGTGGTCAGTTTAATTCATCACGAGCTGCACGTTCGTTCTATCCGCTACTCAATAACTCACTTTTTTTAATAAATATTTTTCTTTAAAAAACCAAAGAGTACTCACGATTACTAGCATAGTTCTTAGTGGCAATCTTACCTGAAAATAAAAGAAAAAGTATAAAAATATTTTCATTAATCTCCTGTAGTTAAATAACCAGTTTTTGAAGTCGTAATTTTAGAGATTACCTCGTATTTATGAAATATTTATGTAATATGCGCTCGGTATGTTGACAGGTTAATTAGCTCTGCATGGGATGAAAATCTTAATTACTAAATAAAATTGATATTTAAAAATAATCGTTTTCAATTTCAAACTCTAGGCAACAAATCATTACACTGATAAAAGTATTATAAACATTATATTGTTATTAAAAGTTCACTCTCGTAATAAGAAAATTTCTTTTTTCCACTACTAGCTGTGAAGTTGACAATCATTGCTTCTTCTAGCCAACTGAGAAGTTGTATTTCTCTATTAGTGGCTAATAATTATTCTATTATTAACCTAGGTCCTAGGTTGAAATTATCTATCAAGATAAAATTTGAATCAAAATGCCATCAGTTTAAAATTCGCGCTCAACCAAAAATGACTGATGACATAACATGTATACTTTGGCAAGTTTATCTGAAACCGTGAAAGGAATGCAGTCGAAAACATTCGACATTGCCACGTTTAACTATGACAAAACTGAGGATCTAACTATGTAGTGATAATAATTAGAAAAGGGTCTTTTTATTATTAACAATATTAAAAATATGATTAAACGTTAATTTTATAATGTGCTTGTTTCCTTGGATTTATTCTAT
>CAJUYH010004361.1:0-27603 GCA_910591685.1 Galerucella tenella
CACCAAAAATAATGATATCCTGTGGGAAAAAGCAATTTTATCACCTAATTGAGATATCTTGTACAACGAAAAACAGACAACATATTGTTAGGTATGTTTGGATTAGATTTAGGCGACGAAGTCTAGCTATAGTTGATTAACAATCGTTGATCTAATTGTCGTGTAATCTGTCAAAATTATCTCTGATCATGTTTGCATAACGAATTGCAGTACCCTATCTATCTATCCACGTAATTTTAATTATTTCACCTGGCTTTTCCTCAAATATTTGGGGGGTTTCAAGAGGATCGTGTACTGTAGAGAATAGTATATTAAAGTATAAGTGGATATTAAGGTCTTTAAAACACGCGCGATTTTTGGAGCACGACGGCGAAGCCGGAGTGCTCGAAATAGAGCAAGTGTTTTAAAGACCAGTTATCCACGAATACTTTACGATATTTTTTTTTATTGGTGCAAATTGAAATTATAAATACAGGTCTATAACTACTACAACAACAAGAAATGGAAATCATAGATGTAAACGTCAACTAAATGTCAAATGGTTGAATTCGTGACGTATATGATGTACACCTTGCGTTGTCATGGAAATGAGAAAAACATAAACTAATTTGTATTTTGATGGAAGTTCAACCTTATTGAGTTCTGTGAATGTCAATAGTATTAATTTAAATACCATTTCCTAAGATTTGAAAAATGGAAATATTAATATTTCAAACAATACCAACGGCACTTTCCATTTTAATTTATAAATTTGACATTGTTAAATATCGTTCGAATAAAAGTTTTGACGTTACAAACTACTCCTGTCCGATCAAAACACGCGCGATTTTTCGAGGACGACGGCGAAGCCGGAGTGCTCGAAATAGAGTAAGTGTTTTAAAGACCAGTTATCCACGAATACTTTACGCTATTTTTTTTATTGGTGCACTTTGAAATTATAAATGTATGTGTGTTTTTTGGGGTGACATTCACTGAGACCTAAAAGATCTATTGTGCCCCCTTACTTCTACTCAGTTTCTGAGGAGAGTCTCAGAAACTAGTAGTTCCTTTAGTCCTATTTCCCGGAGGAATTTTAGGATGTCTGCAGGCTTCAACTTAGGCAAATGTTCCTCTTCTATCCAGTAATCTCCCAGGTGCTGTGCTCTAGGATTCTGAAGTGCTGTGCAGTTGGAAAGTATGTGAATGGAGGTTTCTTCTTCCATTCCACAAAATCTGCATTCTTCTTCCTCCACTATTTTGAGCTTATTCAGGTGCCCATTCAGGCGACAATGTCCCGTTAGGATCCCTGTTAAAACTCGCAGTTTTACTTTGACTTATGCAAGAAATGGAAAGCATAGATGGAAATAAGAACAAAATGTCAAATGGTTGAATTCGTGGTGTATATGATGTATACCTTTCGTTGTCATGAAAATGAGGAAAACATAAACTAATTTGTATTTTGATATAAGTTGAACCTTATTGAGTTCTGTGAATGCCAATAGTATTAATTTAAATGCCATTTCCTAGGATTTGAAAAATCGAAATATTAATATTTCAAACAATACCAACGGCACTTTCCATTTTAATTTATAAATTTGACATTGTTAAATATTGTTCGAATAAAAGCTTTGACGTTACAAATTACTCCTGTCAGATCAATAATAAAAAAATTGTCATTTAGACATGATTTAGACCATAGATTTAGACTTCGTTTCTCGAGTTGTTGATGTTGCCACGGTAACTTTAAAACACGCGCGTTTTTTAAAGTTCGATTAAGGGCCGGTTTTACAAGAGAGATTTATACTAGGTATAGTTGAAATAATACCCTTCTTGGTGTGCGTCATCGATTGTTAATCTCCTTCTATCACATTACGTAGGAAGAAATGGAAAAAAAGGCAGGTCTGTTATTAATCCTAATCAAAATATCACAATAATGAACCGTTTGAATGTTTTACAAACGTTAACCCTAATCTTTGGCTTACAAAAATTTGATTGGTTGATGTTTAGATTACGCGCCAGCGCAACCTATCAATCGCGAGATTAAAATACTATGAAGGCGTAACTTTCGTAGCGGCAATGTGTCTTACCAATTTTTCTACTGTCACACTGACAGTACTTGTCAGGTGTGTACTTTGTTGCTTACGGTCAATTATTATTTATGAAAAGTGAATATTAATCTTATTGTTATATTTATCTAAATAATACAAAAATATGCCTAGATACACGAAAAAACATCAGCATTTTGAAAGTTCTGAAAAAGAAGCTGGTAATTATTAATTGCATAGCCTTCTCGGCTTTGGCTTAATACGATCCTGATGACGCACACCAAGAAGGGTATTAATTATTTTAACTATATAGTTATTCTGGGAATAAAGTTATACCAGAATTTATACGTAGAATAAAACTAGTTGGTTTTACGATGCTTTTTTACACCGGTATAGCAATTCTTACTCCAAGAATTGCTATACCGGAGTAAAAAAGCATCGTAAAACCAACTAGTTTTAAATTAGGTATAAATTCTGGTATAACTTTATTCCCAGAATAACTATACCTAGTATAAATATCTCTTGTAAAACCGGCCCTTAAACACGCTGAGGCGGAGGAGGAATGGGGAAAACCACTAGGAGATGAAATCCTTCCAAATATATTTCAATCAGTGAATAATTATGTTGATTCAGAGTGCAGACAATATCATGTGTCAAAAATCGTATTTAGCAGATTTCCTGGCGTTTTGATTCATTCAAAATTAAAAAATGTCCGAAACAAGTGGGCGTTGCTATGACGTACTAACCCCTATAACATTATCTGTCTCACACAGAAATACGAATTTACTATGATAGAACCAAGGACCCGGACGAAACCGAAATAAAAATGATGTCTTTTCGGTTCTTGTGCCTTTCCCATATGCTTTTTTGTTAGCTGGAATAGCTGATTCACGTGACCAGTAAGACTTTTTTTTAAAGGAGCCGTCCCTTCACCGCCACCACCTCAGCTTCCTGGGCTTATTGTGGACACTCCTAGTGTACTGACTACAGCCTATTCAGCCAATCCATTCCCTGTATTAGCTCATACATGTTCTTTGCTGGTTGGATGTAGAAGTCTTCTGGAGTCATTTGGGGTCTACCATACAGTTTCTCCTTCCTGTGGTCCAGCATCTCTCAGTTGAATAGTATATGCCGAGCTGCTTCGGTATCCTTTTTGCATCTTCTGCATGTAAGGTCTCCGTTATACAGCCCTATTTTGTTTAGGTGCTCCTTTGTGGGAAAGTAGCCCCGTTATGGTGCGTAGTTTGTTCCTGCTCATTGAGAGCAGTTCTTTCTTTTAACCATGACATCTGGGGATGCCCACAGCTGGTTTGGGTCTGTGCATCAGAGTTGACGATCCTGCTCTTGCGAGTTCGTCAGCTGTTTCATTGCCAGCGATTCGTTTGTGACCTGGGACCTACTCCAGTGTTACACTGTTCCGAGTCGCCAGTCTTCTAAGTTCTTCGCCGCATTCCCATACCAGCCGATATGTTACCTTAGAGCTCTGAAGTGATTTAAGGACAGCTTGACTGCCACTGTAGATCCTGATCTGCCTATTGTTGTAGGCTCTCATGTTATTTGCCCTTGCACATGCAAGTATTGCATAGACCGCTGCTTGAAATACCGAGGCGTATTTTCCAAGCGAGACGATTCCTTCATATTTGCTCGACTTGCTGTATATGCCGGCTCCGGTGCCGAGCTCATTCTTTGATCCGTCTGTGTACCAGATCAGTTCATTCGCTCTACTGAGTGGTGATGCGTTCTCTTCCTCAAGCCCCTTTCGATTTTTGATGACAATCTCCAAGTTCTTGCGAAAGATATATCTGGTGGTCATGTGGTCTGTTGGTATTTTGAAGATGTCGTCATCCACATGCCTTATTTCTGTGTGTCCTCTCTCATGTACCACGTCATGTTCTGATGTTTTTTCACTCGGGTTAGAGCTGCCCTTGCTTCCCACATTATGACATAATGTAGCGGAGGAAGGTCTAGCATTGTCTCCAGCGCCGCTGTAGGACTAGTCCTCATTGCCCCTGTAATGCCAATGAATGCAAGTCTTTGGACCTTGTTTAGTTTTAGCATTGCAGAGGATTGTCTAATCTTTGGCCACCATACCAGAGATGCATATTATGTAATCCTGGGTATGACAACCATTTTGTACAACCAGTATACCATGCTTGGTCCAAGTCCCCATTTAGTGCCCTAAGTGCGTCTGGCAACTATGAAGGTCACCTCTGCTTTCTTGATTACGTGCTGAAGGTGTCGGTTCCAAGTTAAACCTGGGTCTAGGATAACCCCAAGATATTTTACTTCTAGGATAACCCCAAGATATTTTACTTCATCCGACAATCGGATTGGTTCACCTTGAAGCGTCAGAGGGCCAAGTCCTTCCCTTTTCCTTTTTCTGGTGAACGCTATTATTTGTGTTTTTGAGGGACTTATGCGTAGCCCTTCTTTTACAGTTCAGCCAGTTACTACATTTAAAGCCATCTGGAGTCTGTCTTTACACAATTTGAAACATATTACATGCAAAATTATCTGTAAAAAAGTTAGTTTCATCTGTCGACGGAATAACATAAAGCAACAACTATAGAGTTAATTGGTGTCAAAAATTAAGAAAGAGGGAGATAAGCTTTATTGTCGTGAAAAATTTTACAATTTTATGGACGAACCTGGAAGCTAGATTGGAAGAGGTGACCCGGGGCTCCCGACCTTAGGGGCCCCCTGGCAGAGAATAAAAAGGGAAAAATATTTAGCCCTTTCTGGACATATTTAAAAATTTTATACAAAAATAAACTTGAAAAAAAGATTGAAACATATTAGTTGACTCAGAGTTTGCTAGTTTGACTTAATGTTAAAAAGTAAGAAACATGGCGTTGGGGTTTAAAAAAAAATTGAAACTTTTGATTTTGTCTTTCTCCTCGTTCTTCTAAATGAAATTTCACAAATAATGAACTTACGGTCAAAATTATTGCAGTTACAAAAAATCGATCTTTTTTTGCACATGATCGCAGCTTCAAAATGCGTTACAGAGAATTCAGAGCTTGAGAGAAGATTTCAATTCATTACTGATGAATGTGTCAGAAATTTGCGATAAGTGGAAAATTGAAAAAAAAGTTTCTAGACAAAAGATCACGTAAGGTAAAGTCTCACTTTGATGAGTTGTCGCAAGATGAGAGATTGAATGATCCTCAACAACGCCTTCGAGTTAATGTTTTCTACCCTATGATAGGTTTGTTGGAATGAAAAATGTTCTGAAAACTTATAAAAACCTGCAACCTCAGTATCTTACAAATTCATCCAAGAGCGAGTTGGAGGAAGAAGCTGATTTGTTTTCCAAAATCTTTTCGAATGATGTGTCACCTTCCTTTTCCTCTCAGTTGCTTTCTGTACGGTCAACATTTTCAAACGAAATCAATTCAATGAAATATGTCAAAGAGCTAGCCCGTTTCTTGATAATTCAAAATGCGTCATTGTCGTCCAGTTATCCATATGTGTGCACAGCACTTCTGATGTTTCTAACTGTCCCTATCACTACTGCGAAAGCTGAACGGACTTTCTCTAAATTAAAGTTAATCAAAAACTACTTGCGTACCTCAATGGGACAAAATAGACTTAGTAGTTTAGCGCTACTGTCCATTGAAAATCAAAGAGCGCGCAAGATTGACTTTAATAAGGTTATAAACAAATTTTCTTCTTCTAGAAAAAATTGTTTTTAGTTTTAAGTTTCTGCGTTTGTAACAAAATGTCATAAGAGCATTTGCAAACATTCTACATGTAGGATATTGCCTGCAGATTATAATAACTGTTTCTACAAGTTGTGAACATTAAATATCGTCATTAACAGAAAACTGTCGTTCTTACTTAATATTTATACGATATTATCATAACAAGTGATTTTAATATGGGGCCCCAAATTGTCTTTTGCCCCGGGGCCTTTCCAACTCAAGCTCTGGCCCTGAAGTTACCGCTTTCAAAAACTCTACTTTTAATGTATCAACAAGCGAGTGAAATTGGTCCCAAAGGATGTAAAAATGTATTTCTCTTCGTGTAGACTATTTTGGAAAACAAAAGTGTTTAAAAGTTATCTTGTTTTTTTTCTAGCTCTATGCAAAATATAAAAGACAACCCTCGTATAGTAAATAAATCGACCTGCCTCGGTAAATTTGCTAAATTATTTCTTTCTAATATATAAAATTCTATACTTTTTTATCAAAAAATCTGTCAGCTGCCAATGGTTACATTGGACTGCAATTTATTAATAGACGCTGCACTTAATAATCTTGTTAGAGAACATGAGGGTTTACGGAAGTCCACTGTATACCTAAATCAATATTGAATATTCTCCTTATCACCGGTCAAAGTCATCTTTTAAATAAATAATCTTTTTAAATACCAAAAGACATCCCATACAGTTTTAACCAATCGACAGTAGCAGACTTATTGGATTTTATACTCACCCTCCTTTTCTAACGCAGAACTATTTTAAAACCACGTTGCCAAGTCTTCTAATTTGTCCCCATATACAAAAAACCATGAATTTTTTATTGAAATTTGAAAAAATCAGACATAAAAAATAGCACAACTTTTGCAAAACTGATGTGTATTCAAAAATACAGCAATAATTACCATGACGTCTCTCCCGGATGTTTTAGTGCTGCTCGACCAATCAAAATGTATTTTATCTACGACCACCTTTAAAATTAGACATTTACGAACCAAAAAAATGTGTGAAATCATACATTATACATACGTTGAAAAGATTGCGTAAATGAACAACGCTTTTTATATGGGACTTTCATTATAACACCCAAAAGCGTGCGTAAATGACAAATGCTTTTTAAATGCGGTTTTCATTTTAACACTCTTTTTTAGCTACGTAATTAGTATCTAGTTGCCTTGAATTTAGTCGTTTGTTGTATAAACTTTTGTGCTCTCAGTAAATTTGACAGAAGTGTCGGACATAGTGAAAAAAATTTGTCACTTTAAAAAAAGACAAATTACCCAATGTTATAATTAGTAACTTAAATAATTGTCCCCATTTTACTGTAAATATGAATTTAAATAATTAGAATTTGTTGTGTATATATTTGTTTATAGAAAATTCATTTTTATGTTTTTTAACCCATTCAGAAGACATTTTTTTATTTTTCCTTCATGTGGTCGTAGATAAAGTTTTGTATGACACTTGTGCGAGAAGTACCTACTTTTGCGCACTCGTTGCGAAATAATAATTTCACGCACTTGTATCATAAATAACTATTCCGCATTTGTTTTCCTACAACCACTATACAAAACACGCTTTTCTACACACATTTTCATATGCAAAGCAGTCCTTTTCTTAATTCTTTTGATAACCGTTGGAAAAGTAATACGAAAAGTAGACGCTATGACACTTTTCAGCACCGAAATGTCAAACAAAGCTACCTATGACCTGACAACTTTTTTTGACAATTCAACCTAATAGTGAATTTCTTATTGGTGTACAATTTTTAAATTTAAACCAAAAGTAAGTAAACTATTTATTTCATTATTTATTTTAATTAATTCATTATAAAAACATTAAACTATTAAGCATTATTTTGGGAATTATGAACCAAGATCAAAATAATAATCATATAATAATGATACAAAATTGTTCAAATTTTACAATTAATTATACATTCAACTGATTTTTTTTTTCATTTTCATATTGTAGGTTCTTTCCTGTTCAAAGTTTAAATAAAATAACTATATAAATTTCTGTATTTCTTCCAATAATAAATGTGGTTGTAGACAAAATATTGCGTACAACTTGTACGCAAATCACTTTTCCCTCTAGCTAGATTTGCGCTCGTGGGAAAAGTGACAATTTTTGCACTAGTTGTACAAACTACTATTACGTTTTTTATTTTCAATCAACTTCAATAATAATTCAGGTCATATATCCACAGTATTGTATAATGGTATAAATGTATAAGTAGTCCACGTGACTTCATGTGACAGTCGCCCTGAGGAATCTGATGAAAATAAGAGCTCTTTGCACAACACGTCGTTCTAATAGTTATTTTGATTTGGTGCTTTCTTCGACAGTTTTAATTGCTTAATATGTATTTTATAAAAAAAAGTATCATTAAAACAATACATAACTACCAAATTACAAATCTTAAACGAATTTAAAATCTATACGAAAAATTGTCAGTTGGTAGACAAGCCCTATATGACAGGTGTTGACTTTTGCCTATTTCCATTTTTCCAGGATTTCATCCCCCGCTGCGCTTGGCAACGTAGCATGACGGGGGTTGAATCACAGAGTGGGTTGAATCGTTTCGTTCGTAACAACGTATGCCGCTGTTCCAATGAGAGACCCAAAAACGTGTCTGTATTGTATTTGCGATGTAAAATACGGCATTGCAGCTAGAAATTTTTATTTATTACAATAAGTTTGTGCTAAAATGGTATTTAAAGTTATCGGGACGTGTTTGGAATAGTTGAAATTTCGTATTCTGTTTGCATTCGTATTGAATCTACTACCTTATCTAATACAAGTAAACGTAAAGAAAAATAGAAAGTGATATTGTTCGAGGAATGCCAATATAAAGTGCCTGAATTATTTATATACGTAGAAATTTAGCACAATACAATGTTCGCCTTAGGATTGATTTATAATGCTACTAAGGCATCTTTTCAAATGGTTCAGGATATGGATTTTGGAGATGCTAGTAAGTATATTAAATATACGTTCGATTCTGTTGTGTTTTTTCAAATACGTGAAATATTAACAGATATTCTGAGAAAATTATTCCATATTTTTTGAAATACGACCATGATGTTTTCAAACCATATACCTAGGTACTTTTTATATGATTTCCTGAATTTTATGAAAAATATTAGGTACCGAGTAGGAAAAGCCTAACATAAGTCGAGACGCAAGCCTACGATATGTAAACATACTTATTTTTCCGCAAATCGTTTAAGAAATTCGTAATAAAATTACTTGGGTCACTATGGAAACGTATTAAGGATGAATTATCAAACTTGACGCATATAAATTTTTTCTACTAGCGTGCGGAAAGATCCACTTTTCCGCACTCTTATTAGTGTAGAAAGAGTCACTTTTCCGCACTAGTGCGGAAAGTAAATTTGTTAAGTTCTTGTGGGGTATGCTGACATTTGAATATTTAAAATAATATGTATTTGTATGGTTGTGTATGACTGAGAAATTAAGAAATCCAATAGAATTCTGCTATAATTTTTTATTAAAAGAGACATTTTTTCAATAATTTTTCAATGACCGTGGTATAAGCCCAATCAAATGGATGTCAATAATTAATTTGTTGATATGTATTTAATGATACCTAAATGTTTCTTTATGTGAATGTTTGGGCTTTTTCGGCATGCTAGTAGAAAAAATAGTGTACCTAACACGTGCGTAAGTGACTTCTCCGCACGCGATTGCTGGCCGAACTCCTCTACAATAGCGTGCGGAAAAGTGTCACTTTCCGCACTAGTTAGGTAAACTACTACAAATGCTAGTGTTCTCGAAAGTAGAATGATAATATCTAAGCGATGATGAATTTTAAATTTATGTGACTCCTCCAAGGCTGGTTGAGGCAGTTATTACTGCTTCATTTGAATGTATGCCAAAGAAATAAAAGAGAAAAGTACGAATATGCATATTATACAACTGTGAGGAAATATCATTCCCTTGCAGTGAGGAAGTTTCGACTTTTTCTTTAAGAAATCTTGTCTGGAATGTCAAAATTTCCTAGTGATTTGCAAAATAATAGTTTTTCTCCGATCTTGGGAAAAGTGACACTATTTTGACCTGTTTTCTATGCACTAAGCTCAACATTCCAGAATAGTGGGCAGTTGCTAAGCAATTAGAAAATAACAGTGCGGTAATATTCTTACCGCACTGCTGTAGCGTGCGGTAATGTTACCAATGGATTATTACAATAAAATGAAACTAGGTATGGTTTTAATTTTTATATAGATAAAGCTGTTATAGAAGAAACATCTAATTTATATCCTTGAACACAAATTAATTGTTGTTAATATTTACATTTATTGTACAGTTTGTACAATCTGTAAATTGCACTGGAGGGCAACGAGAATTTATAGACGTTGAAGCTGCATGGCTAATTGTTTGGTTTACCTCGTTTCGATCATTTTCATTTGAAGTCGAGGCAGGGGTGTTGAATATTTTATTAGCCACTTCTACTTTATTGTTAAGTGATTCGTCAATATATTATTTCACTTTTGTCATAACGAAGTAATTTCCATGATTACCACTTCTATATTTCAATATGAACATAGAAACCTAATCTAAACTTACTTGATTACATCTTGAATGAAATATTTTTCAATTCATTTTTTAAATGTAAAGCAACGATCGATGAAAAAATAGTAGGTATAATACGTGGGAAAAGCATAATATTCCCAAACGACTATGATAATTACCAGACGAGAAGCGTAGCGACCCACAGACATATAAAAAACAATAGACAGAGCTATTCATTCATAAAATACGAAATGTTTATACTCCAACATTGTTATGATCAGGGGCGGTGAAGAGGCAAAGCATATGACCATTGTTGGAATATGGCGGCCGACAGATAAACACCATAGACGGAGAAATAGCGGGGGCGAATGATTGAATAGACTCAATTGGGGAATTTTTTTTCGATTTTTTAAATTAAAACTTAATAAACAACTGTGCAACAAAAATTAGTATAAATATCAAAATTTGTCACTACTGATAAAAAAATTCAATTTATCTAACTATCACATTGAAATATTTACTGCAAAATTTTAAAAGATGAGCGGAAAATTATACTATACTACCTTGTATGTAAAATAAAATTTAAGAGATTCAAACAAATAACAAATTTCCACACATATTTCCATGCAAAAATATATGTATGCAAAAATATATTCTGTTTGTAGAGAAATATTAAATAATAGTATCAAACATGAAGTATTAAAAGTAATTTTATATTATTCATTTGGCAACGCTGCGTTACTACAAAATAATTTGTAGTAAAGTAAAAATTGATGTTGGCACATACACATTTTGTAAACAACTCTGTCTATTGTTTTTTATGTCTGTGTAGCGACCAGTCTTGTATCACAGGAATTTGGAATTTTGGCTATTATCAGAGACAAGGCTATTATACAATATACTATTACCCAACTAGTGCGGAAAAGTCACTTTACCGAACGTGTTAGGTACCCTATTTTTTCTACTAGCATGCGGAAAAGAAAACAAAAGTTAACATAAAGAAACATTTATCATTAAAAACTTATCAACAAATTGATTATTATCATTCGACATTCATTTCATGAGGCTTATACCAGTGCCATTAAAAAAGTATTTTTTTGTTAAAAATTGTAGCAGAATTCTAATAAATTTCCTCGTAAGTTTCCTAATTTTTCAGTCATTTGGTAATCTATATAATCATACAAATATATATTTTAAATATTATTCAAAAGTCAGTATACTCCCCAAAAACTTAACAAATCTATACTTTTCCACACTGAATTGAGTGCGGAAAAGTGGATTTTTCCATACGCTAGTAGAAAAAACTTATCTTTTGCTTTTTTTCCAAAAATTTTGATATTGAGGGAATACATAATAATTGTTAATTGTCTTAACCAACTGTTTATTTTAAAATTATAAACAGATCAAGTTTAACTTGTGGTATTATTTTCTTTGTTATTTCTGTGAAATGAAACCTCAATCTTTCAATTTCAAATGATAACGTCAGCTGGAATGTTAACAAAACGTTGAAATTAAGAATATTCAAAACAAACCCACAATACTCTTTCATTTGATATGTCACTTGGTACAGTTTGCGACAATTTTATTTCCAAATTTGTCCCCAAAAATAAATTCAAAATTCATTTACATTCCTTATTTGGCGTTACAGTTATTCATATGTGTATATAGTTTAGTTCAAAATATATCGTTGGTCTCTGATACCATAAATAACCTATCCACTCAAGACTCATTGTGTAAACTCGACAATCTTTTAATTCAGACATTTATGTATCATTTTGGAAAACTCAATAAAACTAACGTTACGAAAGTTATATCTAATAGAGAGTTATTGGAAACACAAATGTACTGCCTTGCAGTAATTGTGATGACCTTAATTAAATAGTGCTCGACCTTAAAACAGACTTAAAATTTGGAGTGAAACTCAGGAGCGGGTAAACATACAACACGGCTCCTTCAATTGTGCATGACTCAAGACTTTGCCAAATTTAGTAGTAACATAACAATATTGAAATAAATATGTAAATATCAGAAATAAAAAAACTAAAAAAAACAAGAAAACCCAGGCCCAAACCCGGTTGATCAAAGTGTAACTATGTATAGAAATATCAAAAAATAAGAAATAAGAAACTAAAAAAAAACAAAAAAACCATTTCGAACCTACGACCTCTCAGTTGCAAGCTCAATACCCTACCAACTGCGGCAACTGCGCTAATCAGCTCACATTCAGTCACATCGAATAGAATGTTAAAGGCTGCTTGGACGCATGCGCACCTCAACTACTAAATTTGACGTGGTGGGTGGAGCCGTGTTGTATGTTTACCCGCTCCTTGAAACTCTATAATGACATTATATTAAGGAAGGTGTCACAGATCACCTACACTTTGTGACATATAAATATGAAACATGAAAAAATAAAGTCGGGATAGTGCACTGCAGTAATCGCGCACAAATAAGGACAAGCACTAACCTTAATAATGTTTCCCTTATTCAAAATATCAAATGCGCATGCATATATGTCACTATAAGGACAGCACTATTACTGCTTGCCCTTATAAAAGTTCCAATAACTCTCTATTATCTTCTTATAAGTATGAAATTTATAGATTTTAAAAAGGATTAACAGGGACCTTGATGAAATTTGGTAAATTTCGGATTATTTATTACAGGTAGGTACTTATATTTTGAACATAACTATTACTTGATGAAGGTTTTCAATAATTTCGTCCAGCGCTAAATTATAAATTAGGTTTTTCAATAAATAAAATATCCCAGTTTTCTTTCCCTTGAAATTGTAAAAAAAAATAAAATAAAAAATTCGCCCCCGGGTGGGCTCGAACCACCAACCTTTCGGTTAACAGCCGAACGCGCTAGCCAATTGCGCCACGGAGGCTTATGTTGAAAATTTGAATTTACCGTAAAAATAAAAATGGGGTTTTAAAAGTAAATCTATATTCGAACTTTCATTATAAATTATTAATATCATAACCACCCCTATAGAATTTTGGGTCAACAAAAATCGTAGAACTCGCAATGAAAGTGAAAACTACTATCAATAAGGGGGTCAATTTATTTGGACAAATTACCTTTCATCATAGGCGCAGTGCCGGACTGGCCAGGTGAGATAGTGAGAAAAATCTCACGGGGCTCAACCCCCATTTGGGGTCTCGGGGCCCGTAAAAAAACAGACATGGAAACAATAATTTAAAATTAATTAAGAAAAAAGGTCAAATTTCGAAATTGTTAATTGGTTAAAGTAAAGTAGGTAATGTTCCTTTTTGATGCCAAAAGTTTATGTATTAGGTCTTCAGCTCCTCGTTTTAGAGTTTATTTTTGTATTTGTTGTATTTATTTTTATAAGTATATTTATTTGGTTTGATTTATTAAAAAATGTATTAATTTTTATAATTTGTTTATTTTGTCTTTCTGTGTTTATTTCATTCTTTATCTTTACTCTAAGACAAGTGTAGAGCTGATCTTGCACCTTAATCATTAATAGTACCTACGAAAACCAATAATTTGTTGAAATTTCCGTATGCGACTCATATAATAGAATGAACCTGATAATTGGGGGCCCCAATTTTTCAAAATCTCACTTGGCAAATATAGGCCAGTCCGGCACTGCATAGGCGTTTGACGAAATTTTTGAAAAGGGGTTCATTTTTGTGTGAAGTTTTCCATTTACCATGGAAGTACCATACAAGTTTTAATAGGAAAACATTTATTTGCAAAAATAATTATCTATACCTTGTTTTTAAACTAAGAGGAGCGATTTGAATTTGAGTTGGCATTTCTGCAGCCTAGTGATTGGTTAAATTGCCGCCCGTTTCACACAGCTTTTTTGTTTGATACAACTGATAACGATATTTGTCAGTTTTGTGTTTATATGAAAATATTATAACCTCAATCTTTATATGGCCAATAACTCTAAGAACTTCTGGCAAGTCACTATTTCATTTCTGTTATTCAGTTACTAATTATGTCAGTTATATTTATTTTTGTTGATATTCGTTTAATTTTTTTTTAACAGTCCACTCGATAGGATTGAACTTTTATTCAATAAAATACTAAAATACATAAAATTTACAGGGAGGGCGTAAATATAAATAAATCAAATTGAGTGTACATAAATAAGTTTTGCAAAAAAACCAAATGAAGCATTGGTTCAAAATGAAAATATTCAAATTAACAAACTAAAAAGTTATTGACTTAAAGGTGGGATTTCGTGCCCTCTTGCTCATAGAAGAGAACGTACGCTTCCCCACTGATTGTGTATGTCCATGTTCGATTAGATTTTAGTAGCATTTCTAGTTAGTTGTATCTCTATTCTTCTAATTACTTTTTTCACTGACATCTCACATAACTAGTGACAGATAACAGAAATGAAATGGTGACATGCCAAGAGTTCCTAGAATTATTGGCCACCGATATGTTAAGTATTCAGCTAAAAAGTCATTTTAAATTAAAAGATATACGCCATAGAGAAATTTTGTCTATGATATACGCTTCGGGGGTGTATTCATTATTTTATTAAATCAATATAGATGTTCTTTTCAGAAAAACCACTTTTTGTTGGCCACACTGACCTTAGACTGAACTCCTCTATTTTACATGAATTACTTATGTTAACCTTACATTTTGTTCACAATAATGTGACATTTGGTTACAACTTTCGCCATGGGCTGTGGCCAATGATGATTCAAATTCTAGACTTGCATTGATACCTCATTGTACACGACACACATATGTCACATAATGGTCAATTAGTTCGAAAAGTCTGAACACGACCCTTTCGGAACACCCTCTTAATCTAGTTACTTTTAGTGGTGTAAGTAAGGTTTCTTAAAAACCTCCTCCTAGTTTAAACATAAGATTTACTTAATATAGGGTATTACTGATTTGTAAAAAAATTCTCATTTACCATTGGCGTACGATATCATTTTCTGAGGGGTTTAATTTATTTGAACAAATTTCCTCCCAGTTAAAATGTTTGGGAAGGTGTTCTTTTTGTGTGAAAATTTCCATTTAGCATGAGAGTACCATACAATTATTAAAAGGGAAACATTTATTTGCAAAAATGTCTATCTACCATGGACGTAAGATACAATTTGTGTAAGGGAATTATTGATTTGTAAAAAGTCCCATCTACCATGTGCGTGCAATAAAAATTTGTAGGGGGTTTATTTATTCCTGTCCATTATAGGCGCATGATAAAATTTTTAAATAGGGTTCATTTTTATATGAACATTTTCATTTACCAAGAAAGTGCGATAAAATTAATATACGAGACGTAGGATACAATTTTTTAAACAGATTAATTTGTTTATAAGAATTCTTTATTCTGAGCGTACCAAAACATTTTTCGAGCGGGGTGATTTATTTGATAAAATTTCCATTTGCTATGGAAGTCGTTCATTTGTTTTTGTTTTCACTTCTGTCGACAGGCCCCAAGACTGCCTATTTGGTTTTTTTTAACATACTTCAATCAGTAGACAAATTACCGAACATTTCTCACAAGTAATCGAGGACAATTTCCAGGGTTTTAACAAAAATAAATGATAGGTAGTCAAAAATGTCGAGCATTGAATTTTCCGACACTTATGATGCAGAACAATGTAAGATATTTATACAGTAGAACGTTCTAAATATCTCAGTTACATAAAATTGACACACACAACTGGCTAGTGTTTCAACTGAACCAACCGAATAATACAAAATATTGATGTATCTTATCAGACATAACAAACATTATACAACAGAATCTCATTATTGACATTTTTGCGATAGAATTTAATACAAAATGCGACTAGAATTTCTATAAATATGTATCAGATAATTATTTTCTTTTTATGGAAGTTCATATATATCATATTTTGACATATTGTTAGTTACTAGTAAAGTAAATTTAACTTATACAGATATATTTATGTTGTTCTTGAAAATGGGTAAATAATGCACACGTACTTAATTACTCGACACAAACACAGATAGTGTTTGGAATTGTATTTTGATCTCTCAACAGTGTCTCACCATTCCCAAAATACACCTACTTATCTGGAAATATAAGTTTGAACCTTTTTGGATGTATGAATAATAATAGATCAAGAGATTTTAAAACAAATACCAAATATTAAAGCCACCTAAAATAGTATACTTGCTTTTCCACAAGTAAGATGGAAGTCTGGCTGAACCTGCCTCCACTACACATATTTATATACTTTGGCAAGTTTATCTGAAGCCGGTGAAAGGAACATTCGTTATTGCCACGTTTAACTATGAAAAAGCTAAAGTGCTAAGTATGTAATGATAATAATTAGAAAAGAGACTTTTTATTATTAACAATATCAACAATATATTTTAACGTTAATTTATTCTTTAATGTGCTTGTTTCCTTGGATTTTTTCCATTAACATTATTTTTTCAATTTATGAAGATTAAAAGATGAGCACTTTTCCAAATTTGTTACGGGCTTCTTCAAGCTCTGGCAGCGTTGTACAAAAAAACATAATAACCACACCCTCCGAATTAAATAATTGGTGATTTTTATCGAAAGCTGACATCTTATTGGCAAGCGCGTGTGCGTGTTCTTCCCTCTCACTTCGTCAATTGACTGATATTGATTTATCCAGTGGCGTTGGTATTGTCAGTTACCTTTGTATTTTAATTTTACTTGGTAAAATAGGTACCGTATGCCATTTGTACGTTTATGACAGATATGCGCCATATTTCCTCGCCTCTTACCGATGTCCCGTAGCTTCAGATAAACTTGCCAAGCTATGCCAAGTGCCAAAAACGTTACTTTAGTCACGAGTGTCTTATGAAACGAGTGACCTAAGATGTTTTTGACACTAGGAGCTTACTATACTTTTTCTACGGTCGCATTGAAAAAAACAGAATTATATTTTATTATTTAATTATATTCACAAAATGGCTGAAAATTATTGACGTGTCATTGAAAAATCAAATGACACAGAAATACAAAATTATCACGGAATATTAAATATAAATTACAGAAGATACACTTGATGTGACGTAAGAAACAAAAGATAAACGAGATGTGACTTTTCGCACTTTAACCACTAGTGTTTAAAGTGACGTTTTGCGAATGTCAAACCGGTGTTTTAGATGCGGTAGCGGTTTTAGTGAAGAAAGTAGAAAAAATAAATAAATGTGTAGTCTAAATGAAAATTTAAACCTTAATTATTGAATTTTCTTTATCTGGAGCTTTCTGGATATATTTTTATTTTTTCCTTCGTTAAAATATCATATTTTTTTGCCCAATAACCTTGAGTTTGCCGTTTCTAATAAAGAACGAAGTTTTGAGTATGTAGATATATCTACATTGTGTTTAATTGCAAGGGTTGACTTCTACATTGAATAATTGGCACGTAATGTTGAAGCTTTCATCTTTAAACAAAGGTTTTGGAAGTATGCCATTATAGTACATTCAATAGGCTTCTTGGTGTGCGTCATCGTTGGTGACGTTGGTGGGTAGAGTTTGTTCGGTACCATCCTTTGCCGTTACGTCATACATTGTCCATCTTGATCTCTCATTCATGAAATGGATGAGACGGAATTATGACGTCATTACCATGTTTCTTAACTAATGTCGACATACATTTTATTTGTTACTTTTGACTGTTCAGGTGTCATATTTTGTAAACAATTCAACATTAAACATCCAATAATATGTCATTGATTATAAATTTGAGGTTAAGTGTAAAATAACTAATAACTTTTTAGTTTGTTAATTGAATATTTTCATTTTGAACCAATGCTTCATTTGGTTTTTTCGCAAAATTTATTTATGTACACTCAAATTGATTTATTTATATTTATGCCCTCCCTGTAAATTTTATGTATTTTAGTATTTTATTGAAAAAATCTTTAAATTAAAAAAAAAAAAAAAAAAAAAAAAAAAATGAAAATAAAATAAAAATAAAAGACAAACGTAAAACAGCAGAAAACGTCAAAAATTATGACGTAACGGCAGAGGATGGTTGAACAAACGTTTATTTAATTTGCTATTTTGACATATAGCTAACCTTACATTTGATAAATAAAATCATCAGGATCGTATCCAGCCAAATTCGAAAAGGCTATGAAATTAATAATTACCAGCTTCTTTTTCTAACAGAAAATACTTGAGAACTTTCAAAATTCTAATGTTTTCCGTGTATCTAGGCATATTTTTGTATTACTTAAATAAATTTAACAATAAGATTAATATTCACTTTCCATATATAATAATTGACCGTAAACAACAAAGTACAGACCTGACGAGAACTGTCAGTGGGACAGACACATTGCCGCTACGAAAGGTACGTCTGCATCCTATTTTGAGCGATGTAATTTCTCCTGATTGATAGGTCGCGCTAGCGCGTAATCTAAACATCAACTAATCAATTTTTTGTAAGTCAAAAATTAGGGTTAACGTTTGTAGTACTTTTAAACGGTTCATTATTGTGATATTTTGATTAGGATTAATCACAGACTTGCCTTTTTTTTGGTTCTTCCAACGTAATGTGCTAGAAGGACATAAACAATCGATGACGCACACCAAAAGGGTTATTATATGAACTCTTACATCATCTGTTATTCGCCCTGGGACGCCATATTGAATTGCATTTGACAGTTTGCTGGATTGCCCAATGGAACGGAATAATCTTGTATTGATTCTACTGGTTTGGATAACATGTGGAAAGCTAAGAAAGTTTACATCGCCTTACCTTCAATTTTTATAGAATATTTTTGCATTTTTTCAGACCAAACAAATAAAAAATTTCAACTCGAAAAATATGATGCTTATGGCGCAAATTGTTCGCGCGGGCATTTCAAGGGTCGCTTAAAGCATAAGGTTTCCTTAATTACTTGCATGGCAGTTTAAG
The DNA here is from genome assembly GCA_910591685.1 of Galerucella tenella. Lineage (NCBI taxonomy): Eukaryota > Metazoa > Arthropoda > Insecta > Coleoptera > Chrysomelidae > Galerucella > Galerucella tenella. The sequence goes on from CAJUYH010004361.1 coordinate 19,149, forward strand.
TTCCACTTGAAGTAGATAAAGTCGATATTGGAGGCTTAACAGGTCCTTAAATTTGAAGTTGTTATTCATAACCTCACTTTTAAACACGTTCGTCACATTCACAGATTTTATATGTCAACATTCCAGGCTGATCATGGATATGTTTTTTGAAGAAATTTTTTTAGATGATTTAGACGTTCTTGAAATACTGTATTTTGGGTTTCCTAGACAATTTGGTACAAGAAGAAAGAAATTAAATTTTTCTTAAAGATCTCTGTTGTACAAGGAGACAGTTCTTGAAGTTTTTTTGTTCTCTATTACATCTTTGTATTTGTGTATAAGGTTTAAAAGCAATTTTTTCCGATGCCGAAAAAATTTGATGATCGAACGCGTTTGGAGGACGTTTTTTCAGTGTTCATCATGTGCTGCGATAATTTGATAAACAAAATGGTTAAGGGTTTAGAAATAAAGAAATTTTGGCTGCCAAGTGCAAATCGTAACATTTACTACATTTACGTCACAGATTTACGTGACATTTACTTTTTTATAGGTTAGTTTTCGGTCGGGGGGCTAGTGTACTAGTACCAATTTCATATGAAATGACACGAAAAGTACTAAGCAATTCAACGTTGCAGGTGTGTTCCACCACTTTGCTAAGAATGGGTTTAAGTTCAGTCGGTGCAAATAATTACATTTTGTTAATCATACCTTAATTTTCAAGCATTATTTAATTTAAGTAAAGCTTAAGAAAAGTCCGCGCAAATGGCCACTAAAAAAACCAATAAATAAATAACCAAAATATAAAATGGAATATACCTTTGGTAACGTCAAATTGACAGACGTAACTTTTCCATAGAAGCATGCATTTGACACGTTTAATTACCATAATTCAGTTGATATCGTTACAATAAATATCGTGAATTTCGTTATGCTTTGGAATGACTATCTCCATTTGTTTAACGTTATCAGAGAAACGAAGTAATGAAGCAAGATTATCTTATAATATTATGTTAAATGTATTCTGTACATTATTATGAAAATTACAAAACTATAAACATCAAGGCACGTAGATCAGTTTTATTTTTGAGTTACGGTGATATGAAATAAAATGGATTTACTTAAGGAATTCTGGATTTTTATAGGTGAGTTTTTAGATTATAATTTTTTTCAATGTACCTATTTATAAATATGTCCCCCTAAGTTAGAATCATATAGAAAACTTTTTTATTATTAATTTTAGTAAGAAAAGTTATTCTTCATAAAAAGTTCTGCATTTTCTAAAACCTAGAATATAGTCGAAATATCAAAATATCAAATTTTTCAGTCGTATACGAGGTTTGTCAAATAATATTAGTTCCACTCAAGAGTAAAGTACCTTTAAATTTGACATTATCGAAAAATGTTACTAAAAAAAGTTGATCAGAATTAAAAACTACGATTGAATATGTAAATTCTGTGAATTCTCACAGTATCACCAATTTGGGCAGGAGGAAACTTTTTGTTTGAGGTTCGCAACATTTTTGTTGCTTGAAGTAGAAGATTCTCTTTTGCAGCTACTATTTTTAAAGAAATTAGCTCGTGTTGTTCAATCAGTGCTTGAGATGAAGATGTGTTAGGTGGCGGATCAGTCAGTGCATGAGATGAAGACGTGTCAAGTTGCGGGTCAGTCAGTGATTGAGATGAAGATGTGCGAGGTTGCGGATCAGCTCCAATGGTATTTTCATTATCCATGTCTGTTTCAACATAAGCTTCTAGCTGTTCTTCGGTCTCAATGTTTGAAATTTGGCCGCGAGGGAGTATGACGATGTTATACCCCTTTTTGGTTTAACGCCAAACAGGGCCTCATAACATCTTTCCACGTAGCGCATAGTTCAGATATGACTCGATTATTGAACTCTCTGCCATTATCCGAATGCAATATAGCGGGAGCACCAAGTGTTAAAAAAATTTGGAGAAGGTGATAAGCTACTTCTTCCGATCTCTTGCTTTTTAAAGGTCGTAACTAGACAAATTTGGTTAAATGATCTTAATATACCATTATAAATTTGTAATCGCCATCCCTGTGTGATTGCAAGTCTATCAAGTCGACTTGACATCTAGAGTACAATTCGGAACTGAGCATTGGTTTCACAACAATACCTTTTTTAGGCGCACTATGTTTCATTTGACATTGTTTACACAAATTTAAATACAACATTACTTCATAAGTATTATTTTTGTATCTAACTTGCAATTCTTTAAGCATTCGTGTTCTTCCTCCATGGCATGTTCTTATGTGAGTTTCAGAAAGTATTGTACACAACTCATCATAAGTGACATAATACTTGATATTTTTTTCTCCTGGTTTTAATGGCACAATTAACTTTTAAAATGTCAAAACGTTTTAAACGTCTGTAGTCCAAAGGTGTACTACACTTACTTTTAGCAGAAATTACTTCATTAACGATTTTAGAGTACTTGTGAAAAATAAAAACAATTGTCTTCTTGTTTACTTCCAATTAAGGCATGTAGCTTTTCAAAAAACTTATCACTGTAGTAGCCATTGAATACAAATTATAATTTCTAATAAGAAAATTAAATTAGGTTAGGGAGCGCTGTCAAACGTTGTGTTCGACTGATGAAGACAAAGCTAACTGAAACAAGGGGCTGGAGCCGTCTAAAAACTTGTCGTGACCTGCTGCAGTGTCCGAGGTTCACCGGACCTCATTTGTGTTTGTCGACATATACCGGTGAAAGTCCGAATGTATAATAGAATTAAGAAATGTTCGGACTTTCACCAAGGCATTTGACATTAAATTTGTCGACATCCACCGGCGAATGTTTCACTACTTTCGGTCACTTATGGAAAAGGCTAGAAATTAAGTGTTAATTATATATGTTTGTGATAGTATACCTTAACATAATCATTTTCATCGGTATGTTTCTAGTGGTATATTCACTAGTCATATCACAAGAGGTGAATATTCAAAGAAAATATATACCTCGAGTGGTATATGGTCAGATAATACCGAAAAAGACGAAAACATATAACGAAATGAAAAATTTTCAACAGTAATTACACAAGTGGTGGTAATTTTGTAATAATTTTAAATAGATGCACGAATCTTTGTTGCTATGGAAATCTCACGAGTGGAAGAAGTCCACGAGTGGGATTTCCTTATAGCAACAAAGACGACTGCTAATCTAGTTAAAATTATACAGTGTGGAATATGGAATAACATTCTTTATGTCATTATTTTAGAAAATTATAAAAAATGCCGAGACACGTCAACTATTGAATTGAGTTGTGCGTTATGTAAACATAAATTTAAATGTACAGGGTGATTCACGCAAGTATGCCATAGTCGGTGTTGTTTTTTTAATGAAACACCCTGTATATTTGCATATTTTTAAAATCCTCTTAATGAACCGATTCCAACAAACTAAATAATGTATGGTCAATTATGAAGTATATAGGGTGAAATTCTGAAATTAATAATTTATTACACTTGAAATATTGGTACTTTTTTAAATTAGCTAAATATGGATTTATCAAAAATCTAATTATTAGACGTATTTGTATATTAAACAAAACCTGCTACGCCCATAAATTTTATCATAAATACCTAAATATTGCCTAAAAACGCGAATAGTTAGACGAAATCGGTAAATAATGTGGATTGTTTTTTATTCTGTCAGTGGTTGATGTGTTGACAGTTTAAACTGAAAAAGTAAAATATTTGTCAAACACTCTTTCCTTGTCGACATAACAATGAAATATTTAACTGAGACTCACTGAATTGAGATTTTAATGATGATCGGGTACGGGGATAACTATAGAAGTCAAGTTGAAATGGCAAACTTATTTAATCACAGGTATCCCGAATTGCTTAACATTTCACAAAGTACTGTGTCTAAAATTCATGCACAATTCAGAGAACTTAGACATGTCAAATCATTGAAAAGAAAACCACACTTCGTTGAAGATGATGTGAAAGTGGATATTTTGTTAAGTATCGAAGAGAATCCAACTTCAAGTACACGTCAAATTGCCCGTGAAAATAATTTTAGTCATACAACTGTTCTAAGATGTCTTCGTAAAGAAAAACTTCATCCCTACCAATTAATTTTTGTGCAGGAGTTAACAGAAGACGATCCAGATCGTAGAATGGATTTCTGCGAAAGATTGATGAATAAGCTGAACAGAAATGAGATAGCTCTTGGTACCATTCTTTTTTTTGACGAATCAACATTCACATTGCATGGAGAGGTAAACCGACAGAACTGTAGATATTGGTCAGCAGAGAATCCTAATTGGATGCGTGAGACATATACTCAGTACCCTCAAAAGGTGAACGTTTGGGCCGGTATCATAGGCGACCATATTATTGGTCCTATATTTATAGATGGAAATTTGACAGCTGAAAAATATTTAAATATGCTTAGAAATGAAGTTATTCCTGCGTTGGCAAACTTATATCCCAACGCAATAGATCCTAGCTTACCGAATGAAAATGTTTGGTTTCAGCAAGACGGGGCAACACCCCATTATGCTTTAATGGTAAGAACTTATTCTGATGAAATCTTCCCCAATAAATGGATTGGACGAAGAGGTACTATTGAGTGGCCAGCTAGATCGCCAGACCATAAGCTGTTAGATTTTTTTCTGTAGGGTTATCTCAAGAACAAAGTATATGCAACACAACCAACTAGCATTGTAGACCTCAAAGACAGGATAACTACAGAAATACGGAATATTTCACCTCAAACTTTAAACAATTTTAAGTAGGAGTTCTATAGGAGACTGTGCCATTGACAACAACTAGGTGGAGAACATTTTGAGCATTTATTTTAATGTATTAAAATCAAATACATCAGGTATTTTATGTATGTGTTTAACGAGGTGTTTAATAACTATAAAAATAAAATTTTACCCTGTATAATTCATAATTGACCATACATTATTTAGTTTGTTGGAATCGGTTCATTGAGAGGATTTCAAAAATATGCAAATATACAGGGTGTTTCATTAAAAAAAACATCGACTATGGCATACTTGCGTGAATCACCCTGTACATTTACATTTATGTTTACATAACGGACAACTCAATTCAAAAGTTGACGTGTCTCGGCATTTTTTATAATTTTCTGAAATAATGACAAAGAATTTTATTCCATAAGTGGTTTCCACACTGTATAAAAAAAATTATTACCACGAATGTAATTCGGCGTGATTATTTTTTAAACTATTTAACATAATGTTAAGCAAACAAATTGTCTTTTTTAAACAGGTTAAGTGACAGCAAATTTTTAACGTCAAATAAAAATGACACTGACAAATATCCAGTACCCAATGGCTTACGCATTCATTCAAACGAAGATCCAATCAAACAGCGTGAAAAAATTATCAGGTAATTACACGAGTGCATCAAAATTACCGATAATTTTTTATTAAAGCATATTGTCTAATAACTGCATGAGTTTATTTTCATATTTTAACGAAAGAAAATAATTATTTTTTGAAAAAAATATCAACACCGCAATTTAAAGACCAAAAAAATTAAGTGTGATAGATGAACTTGGTGACTTTCTAGCGATCTAAATAAATCTGGTTCAATATGTGCCGTTTCTTGATTTTCTAACCATACTAAAGCCTCTTTTCGACTAGGTATGATAATGTTTCACAATGCAAAATACTGTGTTTCGATGCTGTGCTGCAACCGGAACTTCTGATAGCATTCATTGAACTACTGGTCAGGCTCCTCGTCTGTGCTGGCTGATGGTGATCAATTCTTCTTGCATTATATCATTGGCTTCATCCATGGCTATGATATAATCCTCAAACCTCTATGATAAAATAACATCGTCTTAAAGCAATTCTGATAATTTCTGTTACTCAGATTTTAAATGCTGTCTTAGAATCACGCAGTGAATGATGAGAACCAAAACGACGACCAACCATAGTCGCAACAAAAACAATGATCTTGTATGGAATAGCTTTGTCGGTAAAAAAGCGTTCCAAGGCGTCATTTATTCATTCATACGTTTGCTCAACATCCCAGGCACTTGGACTGAATCTTTGTACCATTACCCATGTTATCTACCTAATTCCATTACAGAAGCTTCGTGTCTTCTATATAGGCCACCAGTTTATCTGGAGGGATCTTCAGTAGTTGTGATGGTTGTATTATTTCTACTCCAAAGTGCTTCCGTCGGAGTCCATGTAAGTTCTCACAGAAGCAGAGTATTGAGTAGTAGGTGTTTCATCGCAGAGTTCACATTTTCTGCACATATAAGTTCACTAACTTTGCTCATCCTGTGTAGATGCTTCCTCAGGGCATAGTGTCCAGTCACCAAGTCGGTATCTGTCTTCAAATTTCTCTTACCTAGTTTCAACAGCCTGGACGAGAGTTCCTTTTCTACATTATTCAGTAAACACTTAGTATAAAGGTGTCCTTGTGCCAGCCTCCAATTGAGTTCGTGTTTCTTAACTAGCCAGTTCCCGACTTCCCCTCTTATGTAATCCTTTGTAATTCCACAAAACGGTTCCGGATCTGTGAAGGCTCCTTCAGAACCTTCTTTAGCTAGATGGTCTGCCATTTCATTCCCAGGAATCCCTTCATGTGCCGGCACCCATATTAGAGACACTTTGTTGTCTCTTGCCAGCATGTTAAGGGATTCTTTACAGTTCTTTACCAGTTTAGACCTAGTTGTAGGATTGCTGATAGCTTCGAGCAGAGCCTGGTTGTCAGTGAATATTTCAATTTTTTGTCTGATGTTTTCTTCCGTGAAATAGCTTTGTCGTTAAAAAAGCGTTCCGATGCGTGAAAAATCGATTCTCTTAGTATCAGTCTATAAATACGTATCAAAAATCAGTTCTTTGCACATATTTTTATCTTTAATACCCCCAAGGAGTCGATGTCGATAAAGACCACACTTTGGGAATCTCTTGGGAATCCCTGTTCTATTTTTATCATGATATTCAGAATCAGTTTTAACTGGGCAGCTTAAAAAATCCTAACATGTTATTCAAATGTTTTACTCTATTGTTATTAAGAAGGTGTTACTATTATGTGGAACAATAATGCAAAGCAGCATCAAGAATTTTGTTATAATAAGTTTAAAATATAATAACATGTGAGGCATGGTAATATTTCCAATTAAGTTTATTTTAGCCTTCATTTATATTGATTAAATTTGCGGAACATCTTCATTTCGGTTTCAGTATTTTTATAGAATTCATTTTAAAATATTTGAATGAAAGATATAAAAATGTCATAATGTCAAAAGTCGACAGAAAATTTTCCACTTATTAAATTCATGCAGCGTACCCACAACGAAAAATTTACCATTATAATAAAATAAAATAAAGAAATTTGATTGGTCTATACGGTCAAAGTTTTAAAATGTTTGTCACTTTAGTAGTTTGTACATTTATATTAGTCCAATAAATGAAGGTGAAAAATACCGTCAACATGGGCATCTGGTCCAGCAAGGAATTTTTTTTTTAATTTGCAGGTAATAGTGGGTACATTGAACCCCCAAAATGTCAGGTGCCTGAAATTTGTGGGAGGGTCGGAAAATGACTAGAGATCCCAAAAATCCGTTTTCCGCCGATATCTCCCGAACTACGATCCCTAGAGAATTTTTGTTCAGACAAAAAATTAAGAGCAGTTCATTACCTACAAAAGTTGTCCCCACAATTTCTTTCGTTACACCAATATTTTTTATAAAAATGGTGGTTGAAAAGTTCGCAGTTTTCTGAAACTTAAAAACTTACGCTTCTAGCCCAAAATCTGGGATGAGCGACCCTGAAAATACACCATTTTCTATGTTTAGGCCTCCAGGCATCCATGGTAGATGGCGCCACCTAGCAACCGCGAAATAATTAAGGCCATGAAAAGAAACATGAAAATGATCGATCTCTTACCCACTCTCGGGGTCAAAAAGTTATCGCTTTCTTTAAAATTGAGACTCTGCTTTTATTGGACAGACCAATCCTAGGAATGATTGTGTGCGAAAAGGATTGAAAGTAGACGCTAAAATTGCGAAAATAACTTTCCCATTCTTCATTACCGAATACCTCTTCCTACACAAGCGATGAACTTCCACAGACGATACCTTCTCCAGGAACAAATGGTGGTTGTCTTTCCTGGTCTTGCTAACATTTATTAGGGTTTCTAGTCCTCGGGTAACCGTTGTAACGTCTTCAGTCAGAGCTTGATCACAAATAAAAACACACGGGCGTACTAGAATCCTCTAGAATATCTCTAGAATCTTCTACAGGAATGAACAATATTTATCAAATCATTAGATGTCATTTCATCCACAACAATATTAATGATCTTAATTTAAAAAATGAAACCTCACCTTGTGCTCCATAAAAAAGAAGCTCAAGAAATTTCAATATTTCGCTGTGTTTTTTATCAATAAAAATTTCAAAATTTATTATTTAAGAGCCAATGCGCTCTGATTTACCCGCGTAAGATTGGAAAGC
>CAJUYH010004362.1:0-27601 GCA_910591685.1 Galerucella tenella
TCGTACTTCTCTCCACTTACTGGGAATATACCTCAGAGCTAAAGAGGTTCTGAAAATTCCAACCAGGTGCGGCATAAGAGTATCCAATGTGATTTGAAAAAGTGTTTATTAAGTGTATATCTTTTGTGGACTTTTGGAATATCTTCAAATATATGTTATTTCCAGTTACGAGCTGTCGCAGGATATCCTGGATAAACAAATAGAAGTACTAGAACGTAAATATGGAGGAGATAAAGCTCGCAGCGCAGCTCTTACGATTCAAAGAGCATTTAGAAGGTACACGTTACTTAAAAAATTTGCAGCAATTACTGCTATGGCTAAAGCCGAAAAGAGAATTAGCCGAAGATTACCCGCAACTACAGAAGACTGCAATCAAACACCCATTGCTGAACAACCATGCAACGAGTATGCTTATAGCTTTGATAACCACGACTCTAATTCCTTAAGAATGATGCCTGTTCGATCGATGTCTTTGAGAGAAAGGAGACATATAGATAATATGCACATACCACGTAGTCAATCTGGAACACCCACAGTTTGTTGGGACAACTATTCTTCTAATTCGTTACAGGTGAGTTTATCTATAAAATACATTAATCATTTTACTAAAGTGTGGTTAGGTCCATATTCTTAATATAAATAATTTTTCCTAAAGTAAATCTACCAAAAAATTCATTTTTAACCAACAATACCCAAAATTTATTCAAAATTAAAAAGCTCTAACGTAAACAAATTCGAAGTGCACGATAGCCACATGCTATACGGGAAAACGCCCTGATTGGTCAAGCAGAAGAACCAAATTTGGGAGAGGTGGCAAGTGGCAAGACAATATAATTGCAGTATTTTTGTGAACGCGCATGCCTAGTGTATTTGTTTAAATCTGGTGCATCCCAGCTTTGATTGAGCTTTGATTGATCCCTCGTACCCAAAAACCGATAACTTGAACTTTCAGCTCAATTAAGAATAACCCACTGATACAAAACCGTGTAAACAGGATGGCCGAGAGTTTTCCAATGACAGGCCAGTTTCTAGTGGTGTTCCACAGGGCTCCGTCCTTGGCCCAGTGCTGTTTGTTGTTTACGCAAGCGATCTTCAAATATTGGTCTCAAACTCAGTTTCTTTTTATGCCGATGACACAAAAATATTTGCTAACCCTTTAAGAGACCATCTCACCCTCCAAATAGACCTACACACTATACAGCGGTGGTGTTTGGACTGGTTGCTTCCCCTGAACATTAATAAATGTAATGTACTCCACATTGGCAAGACCAATCCCAATTTATCACACAATTTAAATGGGCAATTACTAAATACGGTTACCAGCCATGATGACCTAGGCATCTTAGTGAACTCAAATTTATTGTGGAGTGAACATGTTGTGTCCGTATGTAACCGCGCGAAATCCAGACTCTATCTGATACAAAAATCGTTCTCTAGAGTGTCACTTGAAACTTACTGTAAACTGTACAAATGTTACGTGCGTCCTATTTTAGAATATGCGGGTCCTATGTGGTATCCTGATCTTATTCGCGACCAAGTTTTATTAGAAAACGTGCAAAGGAGGGCTACTAGACTTGCAATCGGTCGCGTAAGGCCTTCCTATGAGGAGTGACTGACTGGGGCGAATCTCATCTCGTTTCAAGACCGTCGACTTCGGGGAGACTTGATTTATGTTATAAAATCATTAAGCACAACTTTGGTGATCTTCAATCTATGTTTCTATTCAACACTGATCTTAGACTGAGAGTTCACCCATTTAAACTTAAGAAGGAGTCCTTTAAATCCCGAGTAAGACAGCACTTTTTACCAAACAGAGTGTTTGATGTCTGGAACAACCTTCCTGATAATGTTGTTGACGCACCATCAGTTAACGCATTTAAGAACAGGATTGATAGACTTCTATTTAATAGTTAATAGTGCGCATTGTTGCATTTATTATTTATCTGAATTTGTTTTATTTATATCTTTTTTCGCTGTATAGTTGTTGCGGTTATTCTTGAAAACTACGATTTTGTTAATTATTCTTAATTTGTCATTTATTATGTTTTTATTTATGTTCTCAGATCATGGGCTTCATAAGTTCTTACCTCAGCCCTTATTTCTATTGTAATAATAATAATAATAATAATAATCCCCGTGGGGGTGCTGGTCCCCTATCAGGCGCTTCCCCAGGTGGTGGGTAGGGGAAGGCCTTTTAGATATAAAAGGTATCGTGGAAATTAAATACCTCGGAGCGAACCAAAACCAGTAAGTTTCAGGACACGACGGACTCCATGTAAGGAGCGGTACTTCAACAGCGTCTGTTCTCCATGGAAGGAGCGGCTGAATCATCACCTGGCAGTAGGTCTAAAATGCAACAATCACGATGTCGAATTGTAAAACTAGATTACCCCAGGTGGGTAGAGCGAAATGCTCAGAATCCCACACTGCTAGTGTACCTAGTACATCGGCTGTCTGCTCCACGGTTTCTGGGGGGAGCAATAATTCGATTGTAAATTCCGGGACTTTAAATCTCAGGAATCGTCAGGTGAATTGACATTGCAACACCTTAAACTCTTGTCGCGTTCAAGCTGGTGCTAGAAGGGCTTGTTCGAAAAATGATGAATCAACTTCTTCCTCGGTTAGCGGTAGGCGCAGCGTGACACCCAGTAGGGCTACTGTGACCCACACTCATGAGGAAAACATCAATCCTCATCCACCGGATTCTGCTGTTTCTGGAGTGACGCAAGTCGGCACATCCACGACAACAAAAGCTGGAAAGCCCAGGAAGCGCATGAAGTGGATTATTGAGCTGAACTTTTTCATTATGCGCTCCTACTTCAAAATCACCAAGATGGAAACTGATATGACAACATACAGATACGCCCTCCACTGTGCATTCATAGAACATTTCCCAGAATTCCAATATCTCTCGGAACAACGTATTGCTGACCAGCGTCGAAGTATTGTGAAAAACAATCTACTACCCGATCCGACGTTGCAACAAATTTGAGGAGAAGTCCTTCTTGACCTACAAAATGAGGGGAAGGACATAATTACCGATCATGATACACATGAAACGGAGAATGCACAAGAAGACAACAATGGCGTTGAGAAAACAAACATTGATTGCGACAAAACACCTGATAATGACTATAATACAGAGCTTTGTAAAGCACTAGCGGAATTTAATGGCACCAACCCAATACACCGGCCCAAACTACCCAAGTTGCGAACCGATAAGAGCACCAACAGCATAATAGCAGCAGTGAACTTACTATTGCAGAACCATGCCAAAGACTGCAAAGCACTGGAACAACTTCACACTCTCATCTATTGTGGAGCGGTGGCAGTGCTTCGAATTCATAATCAACGAATCCAATTCCCTGAAAACAATCAGAGTAAGGACTACAAACAGCTCAAGCCCTGGTGGCAACGCAGGCTCGAAAGTTCCATTGATGACATCAGGAGGGAATGGGGACAGTTGACAGAGTGAAACCGTCGAGGCGATTAACAAACAGAGTGAGAAAGATCTATCGAAAAATCAAAACTTATACAGGTCACCCACAACATGAACAACATGTATTTGAATATATGGATTTACTCAGGCAAAAGTTGAAGGCAAAATCCAAACGTTTATCTCGATATGTCAAGTGCACGAAAAAGAAACAACAAAATTACTTATTCAATAACAATCAGAAGTTATTTTACAGGCAACTGAGCGGTACAGTAAACAATCAGAACCATAGTCCTCCAAATAAAGATGAGCTGACGGAATACTGGTCTTCATTATGGTCGAAGCCTGTCGAACATAAATCCAACGCTCACTGGATAAGAACTGAGGAGGAAAAAATCTATACTACGATCGGTCAATTATCACCGATAGACGGGTGACGAATAACCGGCCTGATATTGTAGTTGTGGATAAAAAAGCTAACTCGGTTTATCTGGTGGATGTTGCTGTACCCAATAATAACAATATGCTGGACAAATACAACGAGAAAATTGCAAAATACAACGAGAAAATTGCAAAATACACCGATCTTGCAATTGAGGTAAGACAGATGTGGCATGCAGAGAAAATAGAGGTGGTACCGATCATCGTTTCATCTACGGGACTAATTCCCAAAACTCTACAAGATAGCCTTACCAAACTAGGTCTTCACAAAAATACATACATCGATCTGCAGAAGGCTGCCATTTTAAATACCTGTCACACTGTCCGTAAATTTCTAAATTTGTGACTCCCGAGCCTAATCCCATTTGCGTTTACACACGCTCGGGATAGGTGAACATTACCAGCAAGTGCTGAGCAAGTGCATACTTGGAATAATAATAAGAATAATAGTTTCCATAAGAAATACATTGTTGCTAGGGCATTGATTTTGATGTGAAATTGGTGACAGTATTGGTACCTCACCAGGGCCGTAGGGGGGAATTGGTGGGCAATGTCCTACCTTGAAATCACCTTAAAAATTACAAAAACTACTAAGATAAATTATTATAATTGTATTGTTTGTTCATAGTTTGAGATCAAAAAAATTGTAGCGATAGGTATCTAAACTTTTCGGACCACAGTTTGTGTTGATGGTTTTACATGCTCCATATTGCGGTGTGGTGCGACCAACGACACTTGTTGAAAGTAGGTATAAGGTGGAAAACTAGGAAATCAGAAAATTTAATTAGTTTGCAGCTATCTACATTTAACTCACTTAATAATGTCAATGTTGCCATGTTTCAATTATAAACTCAAGATATCATTGGTCCTGTAAAAAACCAAGACGCACATCTTAAATTCTTTATATTTGTTTGTGAAATTAATAAAACTAAAAAAAATGTATTTGTTTTGATTATTTTTATTAATGAAACAAAATCGTCACGAATATCTATAGTTAAGCTGAATATGTTATCGTTCACGTTTTAAAATTATTAAGTTTGTAATGATCTTATTTATTCAAGCAGTTTTCACTGTGGGATAAATTTATACTCTCACTACTCTAGAACCTTCTTGAATTTACCACTTTCTACGTATGCGAATCTTCCAGAACAATCAGAAACAGTGTCGCATTCGCCAAAATTTATAGTTCACGACAGGACCGGCTTCTGAATCACTGAGTTCGTAACAATATAACATATGGGCACAAAAAAAGTTTTCTTACAATTGTGTATTTTGTTTGTTTTAAGTTAAAAACATTATCTATTTATTATTCGCCATACTTCTATCATAAACAAAGATAAGTAAGTGTCACAATTCTTGCCAGCGCAATGACATTGTAAAATAAAATAGCATGGCAACATTGACATCGTAAGGTGAGTGGAATATATGATAAATTTTTTACTTGCGCCCTAGCTGTAACCAATGCTGCTCTACCTCAAATACGACTCTATCTAACACTGAGAATACTGTCAAAATAACTATTATATTATGAAAGTAGAAGAATACCTGAGCCGTCTAAACAAAATACAAATAAATACATGAAACCAGTATTAGGTCTAATCTAGCGCAGTAATATAATTGCCTCAAACCATCAGTAATTTCGTTGCTTGAACAAATCTTGCCGGTTTTTTCACTGAAAACTTATTTTTTATATTCTAGCACTATTATTCGCCAGCTGAGAACAAATCTGATCTTTCCACAAAAGTTACACCTAGTAGCAGCTCTTGTGGTACTCCAGCTATGTCTTCGAACGGGTATATGCGGTCTAGAAATAGCTTGTCTAGTAGAAAAGTCCCACCAGAAGTTCCCAAGAGAACTTCCAGCATTTCGTCGAAATCCATAGAACCGCATCGCCAGAAGAGTAATGGGTTGATCAAAACTACGGAAAACGGCTCTTTGTCTAGTGTACAAAGCTCTGGAAGTGATAGCAGTATTTCCACTGAAAGGTAAGGATTATGACTGTTTTAATTCGAATATAATATTCTAAGTTGTGATTTAGATATTTTAGATTGAATTAATTAACTATATATACATATTTTAAAGACTTCAACTATATACATGTGAACCTTTTATCAACTGTATAAGAAAAACTAGAAAAAGAAAAAGAACAAGATAAAAAAAATATCATTGTATGTGTGTGTCTGGCGCTTATCACTAGGAGGAAAAAATATAAAATCAAGAATCAGAAATGAAAAGCATATACGTAAATGCAACTTACCATTCACATTGAATGCACTTTAGAAAAAAAAAAGTTTGAGGTAAACCTCTCACAATAAATTAAAAATTAACCTTATTGGTTTATGGTTCACAGGAGAAAGAAAGCTTATTCTTACTACTCGCTATTAAATTATTGAACTATGCGATGAGCAATCGACATACGTTGTATATTCCTTTCCTGTTCACATGCTCCGCTTCAAGAAAGAATTTACATATTAATAGTGTGCTCTTAATTTCTATCTCTATAGGAGAGAAGAATTGAAATATTTGACCAATATCAGTGTATACTGATCCTCACCAACGGAGATTATACGTCGCACATTAAATGTAAAAATTTGCCTTTCAGCGGTGATCGGTGCTACAGGTTCTCGACGAGAATCATATGTTGGTAAGGAAAAAGGACTGGCTACTCGCCGTCCGGTAGATATTTAAATATTACAATGATTGTGGCCAAATATAACGTTACAGCACACGTAGCATTTTTCTTTAGAAAGATTATGACAAATAATGTGATTGAGCTCACCATCGACAGAAGAACTCTTAGACTAGTTTTTTGAACTACAACGACTTAAATTGCAGCAGTTTCCAAACTTTAAACTTAGTTTTGGAAATATGTATTCCTTGTCCGGTACTCATAAATACAAATTTTCAATTACATCCATTGATAAAATTTATATTGTAACCTGATAGATGCAAAATTTGGCATGAATAATGTAGGTAGAGAAGATTGCAAAAAATAATTGAATTTTTAAATTCAATATTGTTATTATTTACTAAATATTTTCAGATTACAGTGTGAATATGCCAGTTCACCAATTTGGAAGCGCAAAGGAAACAATGTATCTGATTATGCAGAACCAGCTTTAGAGACTAGTCTCGGAAATATATCTAATGTCATGTCTTCGACATATACTTTGGTAGAAAGAGCAGCGGATCAACAAAATTCCAATAGTTATAAAATTTCAGAAACCATGAGAAAACGGCAATACCGAGTGGGTCTTAACTTATTTAATAAAAAACCCGAAAAAGGTATCGCTTACCTCATAAGAAGAAGCTTTTTAGAAAATTCCCCTCAAGGTTCGTGAAAAAATCTCTTACTAGTTGTATTCAGTATTATTAATGTTCAACTTGATTTTAGGAGTAGCTAGATTTCTTATTTCGCGAAAGGGTTTAAGTAAACAAATGATCGGTGAATATTTAGGAAATTTACAAAGCCCTTTCTGTATGGCTGTGCTGGAATGTTTTGCTGCTGAATTGGATCTTTCTGGTATGCAAGTTGACGTTGCCTTGAGGAAATTCCAACAACATTTCCGCATGCCTGGAGAAGCTCAGAAAATAGAGAGACTAATGGAAATTTTCTCCCAACGATACTGTCAGTGCAATGTAGATATTGTCGGACGACTGAGATCACCAGATACCGTAAGATTTTATGTTGCGAATTTTCGCTATCATAGAGACTCAAAAGGTCTAGCAATTTGCAGTTATTGAATAGATGATGCTTTTACTTGATAAAGATTCATCATATTATTTGAACTAAGTTCAACACAACATATTCGTGACGGGTTTCGCTAAAACAGTAGCTTTCTCAAACTCGTTTCACATATACAGAGTGAACCAATCTTACGACAAACTTCGGTATATGGGTTATTTTAAGAGATATCAAAAAATGTTATTAACAAAAATAGTAGATGTGCTGGAGGTCCATATTTTGAAATTATACCGAACTATACAGAGTGCTGCATAACTCCGTTACAAACCAAACATATGATTTTTCAAATTGGAACCCCTGTATATTATACCGAATTCGCATTAGTCACATTTTTTTAAGCTTTTGATATGAGGTTTTGCCACGTTATACAGAGTACTTCAAAAGATATGGACACGTTTATGTGAAAATCGTAGGTAAATCAACGCTCTGTAGCTTGTTGTACGTTAAAGAAAAAAAATGTATTTTGCCAAACAGAGTTCCGTAATATGATGCAATATCTCCGTATCCAATTAAATTCCCTATACCCAAAGTTTATAAAAACACAGTTATTTTGTAATATTTATTGTAAAATACACATAGATTCAAAAGTTTTGCATCACCTTCTTCGGATACGAAGGAACTTTTTTGCGCTAACAATTTTTTGTTGGCTTGTTTATCAATGTTTACCATTTCAATATGTTCCATATTTTCTGCAATATACAGATGTTAACAGTTTTTTTTTGTAAGATAACATTTTTAGTGCGATCATTTTAACATTCAAGGTATTTGATTTTTACGATTTTAAGTGCAAACATGAATCGTCAAGTCATAAGTGAGATTGACCGTGTAAGAATAGTGACTTTAGTTGAAGAAGGACATTCTCAAAGGTTCGTGGCAAATAGAGTTGGCGTTTGGCAAAGTGATGTGTCTCGTGTATGGAACCGGTATCTCCAGACCAATTCTCTTCGTGATAGACCTAGAAGGCGTGTTACTAATTAGCGGCAGAACCGCTATATCCACTTAACTATCCGAAGAAACCCGACCATGGCAATACCAGCACTCCAAAGAGATATGAGGCATGCGTTGGGAGTTCAAGTATCGATCTCGACATTACGAAGACGAATACTTGCGACAGGTTTGAGGTGTCGCCGACCAATAAGAGTGCCCAGACTACAACCTGAGCACAGAGTTCGCCGACTACAGTGGGCTCAAGAACACGCGGCCTTGCCTGAAGAATTTTGGAATTCGGTGTTTTTTTCCGACGAGACAACGATTTGTTTGGTACAAGATAGCCATCGAATACGTGTGTGGCGGGATCCAACGAGAATTGCTCAGCTTGCCCATGCTCGCCCCGTGCCGCCCTCCAGAGGAGGAAGTGCTATGTTTTGGGCTAGTATCATGTTAAATGATCGCACAGAATTAATTCATGTGGAGGGAACGATGACTGGTGATAGGTATCTCAGAGAGATTCTACATCCTCACGTGAGACTATGGCGCGCAGCTGTTGGCAATTCCTTCGTTTTTATGGACGATAACGCCCGACCTCATCGGACCAGAGCTGTAAATGAGTATCTTGAAACTGAAGGGATCAATCTTTGAACTGGCCTGCCCTATCTCCTGACATGAATCCCATAGAACATGCTTGGGACATGCTTGCCAGGGCAGTGGCAGCAAGCAGAAATCCACCCAGGAGTGTACAAGAGCTTGTTCATGCGGCCCAAGAAGAATGGCGAAATATTCCTCAACAGAATATCAATAATTTGGTAAACAGCATGGGCAGGCGACTTCAAGCTTGCATAAACTCTAGAGGTGGAAATACTCTTTATTAAAAGTTCTCATGCAGGTTCTCACTTAACCTTTTCTTTAAAAAGAATCAATTTGTATTTAATTTAATCAATTTCTAAGAATACTTTTTATGTTTTAAGCAAGTTTATTGTTGGATAATAAAAATTTTTGACAAATATACACGTTTTTTTTTATTGAATCTAATTATTTGATTAATCTCTGATCCATTTATAATGAAAACATTTTTTTTTCGGAGATTTAGGGTGATGCAAAACTTTTGAATCTATGTGTATAACTACTGACCTATTATGTGAAAGCATTAAACGTTGTATGTAACAAAAAATCCTAATTAATAATAAATTTTAATGAACAATTTATTGTAAACAAAACTAGCCACCAAAAGTATAATCCCAACCGTAATATTAAACTAAAGGTTCAAAATGTTCACTGTTAACATCAATGCAATGCTGCAGAATAGTTCAAATGATTGACTAACATTTCTCAGCATATCAACGTTAGCAGATGCCGCACTAATTATCTCTTTCATGTCATCTCTAATAGCCGGGGGATTTTATAAACTTATTCCTTACAAGACCCGAAAAAAATAAATATACTTTTGTTAAAATGGGGTGACCGAGCTGGCCAATCAGGCTGGCTCTTACAGCATTGCATTGATGTTAACGGTGAACACTTTAAACCTTCAGTTTAATATTACGGTTAGGATTATACTTTTGGTAGCTAGTTTTGTTTAGAATGAATTATTCATTAAAATGTATCATTAATTAGGATTTTTTGTTACATACAGCGTTTATTGCTTTCACATAATAGGTCAATAATAATAGTTTACAATAATTATTACCAGATAAATCTGTTTTTTAAACTTTGGGTATAGGGAATTTTTGACAAAAATTAAAGTTACATAATCGAAGATTCTATTTTTGCTATAAAATACAGGGTGTTCCATTTGAAATAAGAAAGAAAATGACAGGTTCGAGTTTCCGTTCACCCTGTATATAAGAAAGAATATAATTGAAATTTAATAGGAAACGGAGATATTGTATCATATTACAAAACTTTGTTTGGCAAAATACATTTTTTTCTTCAACGTACAAGCTATAGAGCGTTGATTTTCACATAAACGTGTCCATATCTATTGGAGGACTCTGTATAACATGGCAAAACCTGATATCAAAAACTTCAAAAAAATGTAACCAATCCGAATTCGGTATAATATAATATTCGATATAATATACCGTTTGAAAAATCATATGTTTGGTTTGTAACGGAGTTATGCAGCACTCTATTTAGTTCGATATAATTTCAAAATATGGACCTCCAGCACATCTACTATTTTTGTTAATAACATTTTTTTATATCTCTTAAAATAACCAGTATACCGAAGTTTGTCGTAAGATTTGTACACCCTGTACAATATTATACAGGATGGTCCGTAACTAGGGGTTTTAGGGCCTGGCAAATCATAATATGTTATTCGTTTCGATGTATTTTCTAGAGGGCGCCACAAAAGCTTTGTTGTTGGTGTAACTGCGATTAACTTTTTCATCGTTAACGGTATCCCTCTATTTATTGAAAAATATTAAAACCACATTATTTTTTCGATAAAAAGGTATAAGTTGAATCAGACTTAATATTTTCAGGCCAAGAATCTTCCATTTCACTTTGAACCATTACTTACGGACCACCCTGTATATATTATTGCTCTAATAGGGTTTCTTATATTTTTAGATTTTTGTTCTTGCTTTCGCAATAATAATGCTTAACACAGATTTGCACACTCCAAGTATAAAGCCAGAACGGCGTATGCGCTGTGAAGATTTCATCAAGAACCTAAGAGGTATTGACGATTGCGGAGACATCGACACGGATATGCTAGTCGGAATCTACGATAGAGTAAAAGCCAACGAATTTAAACCCGGATCGGATCACGTAACACAAGTTATGAAAGTGCAAAGTACTATAGGTCAGTGTGTTTTCCTTATGTTAAGTTATATAATACTTTGATGATCTAGTGTTAAGGTTTGAGTTTGATTTTGATTTTTTTAGTGGGAAAGAAACCAAATATGGCTCTACCGCACCGCAGGTTGGTGTGTTATTGTCGATTATATGAGATACCAGATATTTATAAGAAAGAAAGACCAGGTGTGCATCAAAGGGAAGTGTTTCTTTTTAATGATCTTCTGGTGATTACAAAAATTCTAAGCAAGAAAAAATCTTCTGTCACATATACCTTTAGAAATAGTTATCCTTTGTGTGGCATGGTTGTTACGCTTTTCGACGTTCCACGTAAGTTTTCTTTCTAGTAAAATAAAAAAATTTGGCAATTGAATGAATTAAGATGAATTGATTAATAAAATTACATATAATTTTTTTTTAGATTATTCATATGGTATACGACTAAGCCAACGAGTAGATCAAAAAATTTTAGTTACATTTAATGCTAGAAATGAACACGATAGATGTAAGTTTGCAGAAGACTTGAAAGAAGCTGTAAGTGAGATGGATGAAATGGAAAATCTTAGGATAGAAGCGGAATTGGAAAGGCAAAAATCTAATAGGGGAGGAGGAAGAACAGGTAACAATTTCAAATGTGATTCAGTAATTTTTGATATAAATAGATTTTGAATTATTTTAAGGTGCAGAAAATCGTGATAGTGGTGTAGCAGATGTAGAAGTTTGTCCCTATCAATGTCCTTGCTCTCAAATACCGTTGATGAGCGCAAATGAAGAAGAAATTCACAATGATCCACAAATAAAACGCTCGGCACTTAGCAATTCATTGCTTGACATCCATGAACAGTGTAAGTAGTAGCAAAGTCTATATATTCCAATAAGTCCGGCCACTCTCTCGACGACGCGAAAATCCCCCTCCTGCCTACACCCACCGTCTCACCGGCAAAACCCACATCTGATGTGGGATTTATTGATTTTTCAGTTCTGTTTGACTTACACGGTGGTGTAGCAGAGCGTTGTATCGGGTGCGCCCAAGAAAGTGATCTTGAATTTTAATTTGTGCGAACGTTATCTGCTGTGTTTTTGATTGTGTGCGATGCCTTCTTAAGGAAATTATTGTTGCGTGGATTCGTGTAGAAATAATACTGCAATTCATGAACAATTATCATTTTTTCGTCTTCCTAAGGATCCTTGTTTACGACGGCCAAGAAAAAAAATGGTCAGCCAATATTGGACATAAAAAGGAAAGACTATCAGGATTTGTCCACAGAAGAAGGAAATGCCCTGGTTTATGTGGGTGGATATTTTTTGCAAAAGTGTTTTGTTAAACACAAATGCGATATTTGCCTAAACTTTTGCAATAAGGAAGGTTGTGACCAATCCACATCATTCTGCGAAAAAAAAGTCTATGAAGGTAGTAAGCAGGGACGGTTTGGAGGATTGACAGTTCCTCCAAAAATTTTCAGTGAATATCTGATTTCCTTAGAAAATATATTTACTGAAAATTTCAATGATTCATGTGTGCAGGATGATGTAGGAATAGGAATGAACTTGAAGACCAAGTTGTCTACTATCGCATTTTCGCATCCTTGCCCAAACTTCCCATGGGAATACCTTCTGTCCTTATATACAAGGGTGTGAATCTATTATACACTGAAATTTGCAAATTCCTCACTAAGGACCTTTAGAGAGAATAAAGAACATCCTAAATTGAAAATCTTGAAAAATTCATAACTATTCAAGTATTTATTAATTTTTAAGAATGTACATAATACTTATTTGTTTGTTAATATTTCATTATTTTTATTTATTTATTCAATACAACGCTACAGAGTACACTCCAAATGGACTTGACCTAAATAATTGTTCATTTGTATTCGTTTTGTCCCAAGTAGATGTTAAACTGTGTTATTTCTTTTATAATGATTATATCAACACAAATGTTCATTCGCTGATCATTCTGTATTAGTTATTAAGTATTATTTGTACGTTATTGAAGTCTATGTTTATGATTTTTTTCATTCCATTCCTCGGTTAAAACAAAATTTCTAAAAAGTTACTTAGCAACAATGGCTTGACTTGACATATAATTTATATAAATTGCCAATATTTTTCAAAACAAGAATAAAGTCAACATATTTTTTAATTGCACCCGGTAAATTCCTTCACAAATGAATTCACCGTCCGTCACCTCTTATAGTACCAAATGACTAGCAAAAACAGGTGTCGTACATGATTTACGACTCCCCGCAAAAAATGCCGGCGGTTTCCGACGAACAAAGGAGTGACCGGACTTAATGGAATATATAGACTTTGGTAGTAGGTATTCAATGTACATCAACATCTACATTTAATAGTTTTTCACCTCCTTATAATCAGAGCACTGAGCAGCAACAAAATAATCATATTATAATTCCAAGACAATCCATAGACTACCTGACCATTTGTACTATGATCAACTTCTAGATACAACTTCTACATTGCATTTGTTTTTGTCAATATTTTTACCACTGTCCGTTTCCTATATACAGGGTGTACCAACCTTACGACAAACTTCGGTATATGGGTTATTTTAAGAGATATCAAAAAATGTTATCGACAAAAATAGTAGATGTGTTAAAGGTCCATATTTTGAAATTATATCGAACTATACAGAGTGCTGCATAACTCCGTTACAAACCAAACATATGATTTTTCAAATGGGAACCCCTGTATATTATACCGAATTCGGATTGGTTACATTTTTTGAAGCTTTTGATATAAGGTTTTGCCACGTTATAAAGAGTCCTTCAAAAGATATGGACACCTTTATGGGAAAATCGTAGGTAAATCAACGCTCTGTAGCTTATTGTACGTTGAAGAATAAAAATGTATTTTGCCAAACAGAGTTTTGTATCATAATGCAATATATCCGTATCCTAATCAATTTCAATTATATTCTTTCTTATATACAGGGTGAACGGAAACTCGAACCTGTCATTTTCTCTCTTATTTCAAATGAAACACCTTGTATTTTATATCAAAAATAGAATCTTCGATTATGTAACTTTAATTTTTGTCAAGCATTCCCTATACCCAAAGTTTATAAAAACACAGTTATTTTGTAATATTTATTGTAAAATATAACTACTGACCTATTATGTGAAAGCATTAAACGTTGTATGTAACAAAAAATCCTAATTAATAAAAAATTTTAATGAACAATTCATTCTAAACAAAACTAGCCACCAAAAGTATAATACCAACCGTAAATGCCCATCACTATCCTATCTCTTATAAATTCTTCCAACAAATTACCATATCCAGTTGTTTTTCCTGCTGTTCTTAGTTCTGTGAGGAAACTATCAAAGCTTTGTCCCTCTTGCTAGTTGCTGCATTATACTGTTAAATAAGAACCTCTCATATATGACATTTTTCTTCGGTTCACAGTGATCTCTAAATTTTTTTAAAACATCAAGAGTTTTCTGGGTCGCTGGTAACGGATCGAAAGAGTTGAATAAATCCAGACCATCATCGCCTACTAAGTTCAATAGAATTGCAACCTTTTTTTCATCATTTTGCTCACTTAAACCTGTAGCAGTCAAAAAGGTAGGACGTGTCGCGGAACACGGTAGGAACTTTAGTTCCTTTTAAGCAAAAATTATGTAATACATCTGACGTTGTAGATAAACAATTTGCATATTCCTCGGTGGTCGAGTAGTAAGCAAACCAGACTCTCACGCGGTAGAACCGGGTTCGATTCCCCGTGAAGAAGTTTTTTTTATTGTTAATTTTATTTTTAAATAATTACTCTGCCTGATATTAATAACGACAACAGGTAGACGTTTGAAATATTTAGCAGAAAATTCATTATTATAGATAATCTACTTATAACAGCATCGTATATTTAAAAAGGGAAACCGTAGCATTATACAAATTGGACATTCAAGAACTACTATTTCTATCAAAATATGCCCCTTTATATTTAAAAACAACCTGTCAAATGTCAAATCAATTTACCATTCCATTTTAAAGTTATCGAATTAAACATTCAAGTTTTCAAAATTTCAACACCCTGTATTTCGAAAAGTAAATGTACTAGACCCCTTAATCCTCATATCATTTTGTCCAATTTTACGGGAGGAATCTACATGCAAACGTTGTAATTACCCTTAACGTTCGAGATGCTTATACCATTTTTTGCGCGATCGTATTGAAATAAACTCCGAATAAAATAATTTAAATTTCTTCGAAATGAACGTCAAAAGTGACATTTATACTTCTCGATCAGTTTAAAATATATTTTGCATTTTGGTGAAATTGTTTTTATGCTATTTATTACTTTTCGACGTCTGAACGGTAAGTAAATCACTTACCGACGTGTTAAACTTAGAAACCAGTAAACACAACCTACCGTCCTGACAATCGATGCTGTGAATAAAAAGAAAAGATCAATCCAATCACGCAAAAAAAAATTATGGAAATAATAGTAAAAATTTATCCGAACAAATTCAAGTAGATCACCAGCACTGCGATTACCAGCTTTGCATAGAATTTTAATGTAGCATTGGTGGTTCAGTGGTAGAATGCTCGGCTGCCACGCGGGCAGTCCCGGGTTCGATTCCCGGCCGAAGCATATGAATCGCTGCTTCGTAAACGAGAGAGAGACTCAAGAGAGAGCACACGCACGCAAGCAAGGCACATACGAAGTAACGTAACATAACGTAACGGTCAGATCTTTTGCGTCGCGACCCCCGGTCGCTCAAACCTAACCTGACGTAAAGAACTAAAGTTCCAAAAATTCTGGAATTTTTGTTCAAATTAGTTATCAGCCAAGCTTCCTTCAATAGACAAAGGATCTGGAGGTTTAAAGTATAATTCCATTGCAATTGGCTTCTACTTATATCTCAGCTCAATTTGCTCCTCAACTTTGGACAAGTATTGGTATGCAAAAAAATATCAAGAGTTTTTTATACACACGCACATAAACCGTACTTACTAATATCTATTAAATCAAGAGGTCCATAATAACTTTTTTACACCTGACACCATGTGTGATATCAGGGTCCGAGCGGTTTTAGAAAATA
The DNA here is from genome assembly GCA_910591685.1 of Galerucella tenella. Lineage (NCBI taxonomy): Eukaryota > Metazoa > Arthropoda > Insecta > Coleoptera > Chrysomelidae > Galerucella > Galerucella tenella. Next base: position 16,424 of record CAJUYH010004362.1, read on the forward strand.
AAACTAGCTTTTTTATTTCAAGACCACGTGTATTCAACGTACTGTTTTAGGTTATGATGATCATCAGCCACTATTCAACGACTTCGACCTCGACTTCAACTGCCTGTTGAGCCAATGAATTGTAACTGATGACCTATATAATACAATTAGCTTATAGAACTATATTTGTTTTAATTGCTAATAAATACAAATTTTCCATTTATTCCAATATTTCAATGCTCGCTATGGAATTACTAACAGTACCCCAAAAATTAATTTGTTTCAACTGACTTTGTACAAACTTTAGTGTAACAGATTAGCAATTTTTAATTTCTCAATAGTTGCAGGAGAAAAGGCCCAGAGAAGAGGTAGTGTCGGTTCCTTAGATAGTGGAATGTCGGTGTCATTCCAGTCAACATCGGCCAGCTCTTGTTCCCGTAGCGATAAATTAGCTGCAAAACAAGCAGGAAAACCAGGATTACTCCATTTGCAAGGCCATCTATCTCACCAAGGCTTCTTAGGGGGGATTTTTAAGAAACAATCATCAGGAGCTGCTAAATCCACAGAAGTATAATATTTATTTAATCAACAATTAGGGCTATTAACAATCGAGATATTAATGTTTGAGATTGTTAATCGCGCTTTTAAGAGTCAATGCGCTGCGTGTGATCTCGTCAGGAAAACATGAATGTACTGAAAGACCCAGTAGAATGTGGCTTTTTTTCAAATTGTTTGGAATTGGATGGGTATAAATTGTATAAATGGCAATGAATAATCTTCCATAAGTAAGTGAGTTTTCCTTCAAAGACATTTTTCTCTGTTATCATTCGAGATAAATTCCCACCAGTATAATGAAGAGATATTAAATTCCAAGCCGTGACACCGTCAATAAATTTCGCTAATAAGTTATAAATATACATTTTTCAAAAGCGACCTCTAACGAAAGATGGTCTGTTTAAAAACGCCGTCATGTACAGAGTAACTGGAGTTACTAACATTCGGAACTATATTGCACCAAATAGTGAACCAATTGTACATTAATTTTGTTGATCTAAACATAGTTCACACTTCCACTACATTAACACTCAAGAAATAACTTAGTATCTTATTGAAGAAAGCAAAATTCACATACTTACACCACCACTACACTAACACTATCTTGAGCGCGTTCCGATAACCAAGCTATCTTCTGAAACTGGTAATTTTTGGTGAAGCAATGAATAAAGTGATATTTCATAAAAAATAAGTTCTGTTCAATTAACAAACTGAAGGAAATACCCTCATTTGAAAGAAGTAACTCCTTCTGAAGGGTGTACCGATTAAAATTATAAAACATTGTTCTGGAATTCAGGGTGGTCAATATGAACGAAAAAACAAAAGTTACGGTCAGAACTACAGAAAACCCTAAATAAGGTCAATTTTGACTTTTAAAAGTAAAAAGGACTCACACACTCCCGAGTCAGTTAAAGGAAGAACATTATATAAAAAAACGAAAGTGGCGATGAAATATTTAATTACAAAAGTTTTAAATGGAGATTAAACTCCTATAATATATTTCGATTATACAGGGTGATTCAAAAATATAAGAGAAATCAAATATGGTTATGCACATGAGAACTTTTGTTCGCCATGTCGGGACGTACAAGATAACAAAATTTCATTCATTTTGACTGGGACCAGTGCGGGGTCCATTACCGAATTCGGGAACATTTACAAGAAGTAATGAACACTCATTCGTCCTCTCTGGAATAATTTGTTTATCTTAGTACTTGAGACTTGAACTTGAACAGAGTTTTATATATCTAACACCTAGGTAACCACTGTCGTCTATATGACGTCTAAACGACAGCATCATATTGGGATAAAAGACGTTAGAAAATGACGTCTAAAAGACGTAAGTAAGTCACAGCTGTATGACGTCTTTCTAACGTCAGTGTGGTCCTTAGATAGACCATAATCCGACGAGTTTTAGACGTCACGGTGACGTCATTTTTACTAGTCAATTAGACGTCAACCCGGTATTTAGTTAGACTTTCATTGGACCTTTGGGAATGATAGAAAAGTACATGTTTAGACGTCTACAATTTAGGCCTATATGACGTCATAAATTGTGACGTCTATATGACGCCAATGTATGGTCATTAGACGTACCAGACCAATAATTTCCAAAAATAGCCGTCTTTTTGACGTCATTTTCGACAGTTTGGTTACCTGGGCACAGTAATCCTACTGACAGTACATGGTGCGTTTTTCATTTTATTGCGTTGTAAGTAATTCAAACAAGTTAAGATGAAGGTAACTTAGACAATGAATAAAATATTACAGCTGATTAATTGCTCTACAAAAACCAGTTTTAAAATTACTTTTTACTTAGAGTGTACCGACTGAATTGCTCCTTGTTCATTACTTGGGTTTGAATCCTAGTCTGTCCCCCCCAAAATTTCCAAGCTTTACATTTTTTCGCAGGTTAATTAGAGCGCATTGACTCTTGATTCACGTATTAGTTAACTTTTCCGTCGACTGTACGTTGTTAAAAAAATCGTATCCATAGAAATTCATCAATCAATAGGTGTAATTAATGTACGGTCGACGGAAAAATTTTTAAAAATATTTTCTTCTTGTAATTTGTAATACTTAGTACTGCAATATACTGCTCGTTATTTGTTACCAAGTTTTTTTCGAGTTGGGAATATCAAATAAGATTTTGATATAACTAAAGTCTGTTATAGTACTCATCAGAAAGTTGATACATTTTTGTGTATTAATTTTGCTTTAGAAGGAAGTCCAGGAGGTCTGTTCACGCCTGTCACGTTCAAATTTTCAAACCAACAAGTATCAACCAATATTGATTACGAATTTATTTTTATCAATGTAAAAAAATAATTTTCTTATGATAAGATAATCTAATTCGGGGCAATTCTTGTAAAATATGTTAACTAAATGTTTTGTTAATATTCACTTGAATTTAAACCTAAAAATGAATTCGTAATAATAAGTTATATCGGGCGAGTCAATTACAGAAAACCATTTGATATTATACAAAAGTAATTTCTTTACCGATGATACGGTATACACTTACATCGATACTTCAATGTTCAATTTTTTGAATTTGAAATGATTTGCCTTTTGGAGTAGAATGAAAATATTTACTAGTCGGAATACATAAATAACCAAGTTATGTGGTTTATGTATTTAAATGGATGGAATCAAATACTGGTATAGTGGCGAAGTATTTTAGAAACGTGCAAGTATGTAAATTTTGATCACGTTTCACTTTAAACGTACAGTTTGGAATCAAATGTCTAGTCGTATTTATTATAAATTAGGGGATTGTAGATAGATAGATCAGATAGATGCTAAACAGTTTTTTGTGAAATATTCGACATCGAATGAACTGTATCGCCCTGTATTGAAAAATATTTACTCGAATAGTATTATAATAGACAATGTAACATATATTTAAATGAAAATGTATTCGGTTTACACATTTCACCAGTATCTACTTTTCCATTTCAATATTTTTTTTAACTAAAAGTCGTGTAATAGGTTTTTGATATATCGTATTTTTCTTAAATTATTGTAGTTGTACATATTCAATAATATTCACTAGTATTAAACTTATTGTATCGTTTAATATTTTTTCGTTAATAATATTTGGAATCTCACTTTTCCATAGTAAACCACTTTATTTCAGAAGTATATATATTGTTGAATCGTTATGATTTACAATTATTTTGATTTAAATCCCTGAAAAATTGTTATCAACAGTAGAATTTTATTGAATTCTACGTCCTACTTTCGCATACCAGATAGATGCACTGCAGTGCACTACTTTAAAATAATATTTTAATTTTCCACTATGGATGATAGGTACCTACTCATAATTTTCCTTGTTTATATTGTTAATATGTATTATTCATTATATTTAAGGAATTGAAAAGAGGTGTTTTTTCTATTGCTATTTACGAAATTGGAGATGTATTGTCTAATTGAGATTCATCCAATATACTTGAAAAAAGTTTCATTTTATTTGTTTTGAATTGTAGAAAAAATATTGAACGACCAATTTTGAGGTTTGCAATTTTAGGAATTCGCTATTCATTTATAAATATAATTAAATTTTAAAATCGCTTGTTTTTGATATAAATAACCCTTTTAATAGCTATTAAAACCTAAATATAAACATTTCACAATAATTGTAGAATAATTTGGCACGAAAAGTAAATTGGTGTTTTGTATAAAGAGTTATTCTTACTTAACTGTTGACATTATCTTAATATTGTATTAATTGTATGCAATAACTCGGTTTATCGCATGATGTTCCATGGTGGAATTTTCTGGTGAAAATAAATTATTTTTTTGATTGCGTTTTAACAAATATTTATTTATCCAATTTAAATGATAAACTTGATTGAAACCGACGCGAAATATGGTAACATCATGTTAGGCTTTAAGTATGACTCACAATTGTAACTAAATCATCAGAGCAAGTCACAGTGTTTGTATTTTGTAATTATTTCGCCAATATTATTTATTCAACATCTATTAAAATGAAATCATTGTTAGTGGCTGAAATATGTTTTTTGATATTTTTTTAAATTTATAAAACCGTCATACAAAGATGATAAATTTAATTTGACTAAATAATTTATTATTTATCGGAAACTATCATTTAATGACGTCATGTTCTAGTTCTAGAAAATAACTTCTGATAAATGTTTCTATTCTTGACCATATTAATCTTATTTACTGTATTGCCATTGAAAATCAATTTTCTGTATATTTAAATTGTTTGTATGAATATTTCTGGAAAAAGTTTCCCTGTGTATAAAATACTACTATGTAAGGAGTAACCAATTTGTTTCTATATTTTAAGTTGTGCATGATAAAAGTAATCAAATATATTTTCACCATTTTTAAGTGTTAACGTATTTTATTTTTTAAACTCATCCCACAACCAGGGACGTATATAAGGGGGGGGGGCTTTGAGGGTTCAAACCCTCTCCATAGAAAATACAATAAAGGTACAATAATTTTTTATTAGCATACTGCCGCAATATGAGTATTCATCGGGATGTGGCAATAGAAATAGATTCCTCAACAATTGTAAATACTTCAGCTGAAGAGGTTAAATTTACTTTTGTGAGATTGATTGTCTGTTTTAATAAAAGCTTCAATTTTCAATCATCTATTACTTTTCAAAATAGGTGCTCCCAAATTAATATACAGGTAACATCTCGGCTGGTATGGGAATGCGGCGAAGAACTTAAAAGACTGGCGACTCAGAACAGTGTAACACTGGAGTGGGTCCCAGGTCACAAAGGAATCGCTGGCAATGAAAAAGCTGACGAACTTGCAAGAGCAGAATCGTCAACACTGATAAACGGACCCGAACCATCTGTGGGCATCCCCAGATGCTCCACTAGGTCATGGTTAAAAGGGTGGGTAAAAGAACAATCCATAAAACTCTGGAAGAATACGCCCAGGCAAACACATGGGAAGAAATTTATAAAAGAACTATCAGAAAAAGTAGCAAAAGAAGTGCTCTCAATGAGCAGGAACTCACCATAACGGGGCTTCTTAGGGGAGCACCCCACAAAGGAGCACCTGAACAAAATAGGGCTGTATAACGGAGACCTCACATGCAGGAGATGCAAAAAGGACACTGAAACAGCTCTGCACATATTTTGCAACTGTGAAACGCTGGACCACAGGAGGCAAAAACTAAATGGAAGACCCCAAATGACTCCAGAAGATTTCTACAACTATCCAGTAAATAACCTGTATGAGCTAATACAGGGAACGGATTGGCTGTAGTCAGAATGTTAGGAGAATCCACAATAAGCCCAAGAGGCTGAGGTGGTGCCGGCGAAGGGACGGCTCCTTTAAAAAAAATATACATATATATATATATATAACTTAGGTGTATCGCCGTGATCTTTGATCATGAGAGTCGAGTTGATTTTTGGTTTACTCAGTTCGAAAGCCTGACTGATGAGACCTAAGAGGTCGAAACAGCTGTCTCAGGATGCGAACTGAATATATATATATATATATATATATATATATATATATAAGCTGAAAAGCGACAAGCGCATGTGATCGTTGCTGATCAATTAGGACACAAACAGACAAATATTGAGGTAAGCAGCAATAATGAAGGAAAAGAGTACTCAAAGTAGGCTCCGTATATGAAGCATTTCAGGCAATACGAACTCCTTGCGGCGTTGCCACTATCCACCAGTTGATAAATATAACAAAAACCAAAATTGCCTGTTAGGTTAGGTATTGACAATATATAAAACGATTGCGATAGGCCTTTTCCGTCAAAAATTATAATCCGAGACTGCATTTGTGAGTTTGAAACAACACCTATGGGAAACAAAAAATGTTTGTCATATTGAAGATAAAGAGTTTTATATATCATGATTGGAAGAGTAATGATACCTATAAATTAGCATATTAGCATATCATATAAAGACCTAGTGACAAAAATAAGCTCGATAGTCGAACTAGTATATGTTTATGGAAAAATATATTCACATAATTGATTGATGTATTTATGCGCCACTAATTATTTCAGTATTGATAGTTCCGAAGAAGGACCTTGCACTTTTTTATGAAAAGTGACGACTGCATGGTAAATTTCTTTGAAACTTTTATGTAATGTTGTACTCGACCTAGTTATAGTTAAAATAATACCCTTCTTGGTGTGCGTCATCGATTGTGACGGATATCCGGGTTTTCGGCATGTCGTTTATTTTATTTGCTATTTTGACATATAGCTAACCTTAAATTTGATAAATAAGATCATCAGGATTGTATTTAGCCAAATTCGAAAAGCCTATGCAATTAATAATTGCCAGCTTCTTTTTATAACTGAAAATACTTTGGAACTTTCAAAATACTGATGTTTTTCCGTGTATTCATGCATATTTTTGTATTATTCATATAAATAAAACAATAAGTTTAATATTCACTTTTCATAAATAATAATTGACCGTAAACAACAAAGTACAGACCTGTCAAGAACTGTCAGTGTGACGTAGAAAAAGACGTAAGACTTATTGCGCTACGAATGTAACGCCTTCATAGTATTTTAATCTCTCGATTGATAGGTTGAGCTTGAGCGTAATCTAAACATCAACCAATCAAATTTTTGTAAGTCAAAGATTAGGGTTAACGTTTGTAATACATTTAAACGGTTCATTATTGAGATATTTTGATTAGGATTAATCACAGACCTGCTTTTTTTTCCATTTCTTCCTACGTAATGTGTAAGAAAGACATTAACAATCGATGACGCACACCAAGAAGGGTATTATTTCAACTATAGTAAAATTGTTAATACGTCCAAGTGTCCAATTCAATTCTAAGACTAGTAAATTAACTTGACATTTGGCAGGTTGTTTTTAAATGTAAAAGGCATATTTTGATGAAAAAACATGTTTTGATTCTTGATCCAGTGGTGTACATCTGGAGTCATATGTCACCTTTCCTTTCCCATTTTTTACGCCACTGGCATTTGAAGCTATTTTTATTTCATTTTGTATTCCTCAATGTTTTCATGAAGTATGCAAGATCACTAAGGAAATAAAAGGAAACATTTTCCTTGTATTTTTCCAGTTACTAACTAACTAATCTTACCTATATCATTTTGTCCAATTCTACGAGGGGTATCTACATGCAAACGTTGTAAGTGTCATTTGAAGCCACCCTGTTTAATTTTTTCGATTTTTTTTGGCAAAAATTCAATCTGTAGTGAATATATTATGAAAATATGTGTGTGTTCTCGGTCTGTTCAGGGTAATCTGCAAAGCAACTTGAATGATATTGATAAAACTTGATAGGCACATAGAACAGACCATCAAGGACATGTTTTTGTTCTATTATAACAGTTGAAAACGGGTCCTGAGGAAGGTATTTTAGTTTCGTAAACCGTTTTTTTAATTACAATTATGTTTTAAACAGTTCGTAGGTTGGGTTTTAGATTTTCCTAAAAATATACGATTATTTTTCAATTAGTTGTTTTGCATGGAACATGGAATTTGTATGAATTATTACGAAACACAACTACTACAGTTTTCACGTACCACGCAGTTTATAAATCGTTGTCCTTTTTCTTTTTTTGAGAAATAGCAATTATTTTCCATTCAACTCAGTTGCACATTTTCAATTTGCTTAAATAAAAAAAAATTGTTCAAGTTGCTTATTCGATCTACTATAGTCTTTTTCTACATCCACATGTATATTATCCATTTTCTGCACAGTTTATACAAAATGGAAATGTAGGCCATATCGGTTGACTGAACGGATATGATTTCATATTCATCCTAGAATGCATATGAAATCCACCAATCAGCATTTGCGTTTGGTACCCGTCAAGTAATGTGTTTATCAATCTAAAAGAATCGTCAAAGTGGGGTTTCCAAAAAAGTCTCTCCTAGAAGCACCGGATCAAGAATATTTATTTACAAAAATTATTTTATATGAAAGAATCCGTACAAATTAACAACAAATACTAAAAACAGAATAAAATAGATATTTGAGGGGACTCCTGACAGACGTCAGTTTTTTTGGAATTATGTAATATATTTGATGTTATAGATGTCTGGCATATTCCTCAGTAGTCCAGTAGTAAGCATTCTGGTCTCCCTCGCAGTAGACCAGAGTTCAAATTCCCGTGAGGAGGTTTTTTTTCAATTTTATTTCTAAATAATTCTACTCGATATTGATAACGACAATAGGTAGATGCTTGAAATATTTAGCAGAATATTCATTCGTATAGATAATGGTACGGTACCCTTCGTGCGCGAGTCCAATTCGCAAAATCTACTTTTAACAGCATCGCAGATTTAAAAAAGGAAACCGTAACATATACAAATTGTACATTTAAGAACTGTACATTTATCACAAAAAATCAGTGAGAATATAAAATTGAATTGGTAAAATTATAAATAAAATTGTTGAAAATAGTAGTTTGTACAACTAGTGCGCAAAGCGTGATTTGCGTACAAGTTGTACACAATATTTTTTCTACAACCACATTTATTAATGAAAGAAATACAGTAATTTATAAATGTATTTTATTTAAACAGAAAGAACTTACAATATGAAAATAAATAGAAAAATCAGTTGAATGTATAATTGATTGTAAAATGTGAACCTCAGGTAACATATTTTCGGTTGCAGTTCGAGCCTTTTCGATAATATCTGAAGGAGTATTTTCAATGTCCGAATTGGACAACTCAAAAGATAAATTATTTTGATCTTATGGTTCATAATTCCCAAAAATAATGCTTAGTAGGTTAATGTTTTTATAATTAATAAATTAAAATAAATAATAAAATAAATCGGTTACTTTACTATTGGTTTAAATTTGAAAATTGTACATTTATAAGAAATTCACTATTAGGTTGAATTGTTGAAAAAAAGTTGACAAAAAAAGTCGACAGGTCAAAGCTTTCTTTGTTTGACATTTTGGTGCGGAAAAGTACCATAGCGTGTACTTTTTGCATTACTTTTCCAACGGTTATCAAAAGAATTAAGAAAATGCCTGCTTTGCGTATGGAAATTTGTGTAGAAAAGCGTGTTTCGCGTAGTGGTTGTAGGAAAAATGTTTTTTTTTTCCTTAAGTGTGTCGTGGAAAAAATATATTGTTCGACTCTTATGGACTGTCCATATCCACACTAGTTGCACAAACTACTATTACGTACTACACCACAATCATATTGTTTTTATCTAGTTTCAAATATTGAACTTATTTGAATTAAAAAAAATAGCCAATTTATTGCAGCAAGATAAATTACAGATCTACATATTTTGTTCGACGATCCACGCGAAATAAGTCGCGGCACAGTTAATGGTGAGGTTTATCTAGATTTTTTTATCAACTTTTGCTACTTGCCTACCCTACAAATACTTTTTCCTGATGTAAATCATCCAAATGAGATAGATCGATCTATTTACTACCAACAAGACGGAGCTCCACCGCATTTTGCACGTACAGTTAGAAATTATTTAAGCGAGGTTTTCTCCGATATGTGGATTGGAAGACGTGGAACGATCGAATGGCCGGCTAGTTTTCCCGATTTGACTCCTCTCGATTACTTTTTATGGGGCTATTCAAAATCCAAAGTTAATTTCAATAGACCAGGCAATATTGCTGATTCAAAATTTAGGATAACGGAAGAAATTAATAAAATAACTCAGGGGTCATACAAAATGTTGTACGAGAATTCCGAAATCGCCTCGGTTATTCAAGAAGTGCATGGTGGTTATTTTGAACATTTAATTCAATTTTAAAGTACATTGAAAAATGCATTCTAAATATTATGCGACATTATTATCTTCATTCTACGTAAAGTTTTGTGATAGACATTATCAAAATTTTACATCATAAAAATAAATTTTCTAAGTAATGCTGCAACAAATTTTAAAAAGAACTTCATATTGCTGAACAGAGGACTGTCTTGGCATCACCCTGTATATGCAGTTATGCCCGAATCTCTCAGCAATTGTCCTTCACCCTCGAAATATATACCGATTAGTTGTTATAACATAAACGAGTGACGAAGGGATGTATTTTTTTACATAGAGTGAAAGATAACGCATTTATATTTTGTTTTCTATGAAGTAACCTATAGATTCAATTTACCGAGTTTCATTTAATTACCTACATTATTATAATAATTTCTCTATTATAAAAAAAGCATATTAACAAATTATTCGAAACGTCAATTGCTTAGTCTCAATTTTTATATACATATAATTGAACACTAGATAAAACAACTTTCAACTGCATTATGAAACTGCTTATACAGGATAATTCATAAATTATGGGCCATATTGTAACTGTATGTTCAAAAGATGGAGATAAAATTACTTAACTGAATGATAAGCGGTCTGAGATACAGGGTGCTAGAGTTATGAGAAATCAAATATATTTTTGTCAATTACTCAGCCATTGTTTTAGACAAATAAGAGTATGATGGTATATTCAAGGTACAGGGTTATTCATTATAAATTACCTACCCCCTATCATCGTTATTATTACTTTTAGAAAAAAAAATTATTATATAAAAATTGTTTGGTTACAGCTGAATTTTCCTAATATTTTATCAAAAGTTCAGTAGCGTGGATACAAAAAATTATATTTTTTTTTTCAAATGGGATACCCTGTATATTTTCACATTTTTG
>CAJUYH010004363.1:0-27601 GCA_910591685.1 Galerucella tenella
AAAACGACACTAACAAAAAGAAAATCCAAAAATACCCAATTCACATCAACAAAACAATACTAATGTCAAGTTGACAGAGAAGTGGAAGTAAAATGGCGAAACCGATACCACTTTTATGATAGGCGTAGCGACTCCTCTCAATACTAGCTCCATGGTATTATCGCTGTAATACAGCGGTGATTGGATGAAATTTGACACATGACTTGAAATTAAGTAATTTGATTGGTTACTATATTCAGTAAAAAATTATCTCTAAAATTTTTTGATCATTTTGAAGGCATAAACTGTATGGATGACGTAAACGAAGTTCTAGTAAATATTGGTTCTGAACTAACAAAAGAATGCCTAGAACAGTTCACTTTTCCTACAGAAACTGAAAATGTGCCTTTAAAAGTGTTTACAACAGATTACCAAAATCTATCAAGCCCAGAAGGAAATGCTTCAGTGTATGTTACGGGGTATTTGATAAAAAATGTCTAATACAACATTTATGTGAAACATGCTTAAAGTTTGCCCATTCGGCTGATAATTTAATGAACAGAGAAACTTTTTTCTGTCAACTAAAAGCATACACGACAAAGAAGGATTAATTTAGTGGCTTATGTGAACCACCAAGGGACATTGTTGAGAACGTTATTGCGATGGAAAATATATTTATCGAAAAATTCAATTCTTTAGCTAACCAAAGAGGAATTGGTTAGTTACTTTTGAACGAATTTACTAAATTTTCTTTTCATCATCCATGTAATCAATTTCCTTTTAAAAATTATGCAAGTCTCTATACCAGAGTCCGTATATATTTTACTCTCAAATGTATATTGAAAGATTTGAAAAACAATAGATTAAATTTAACACATAAACCAAACTCCAAACTTAGTATTTTACAACATTTTACAAAATTTTAATAAAGGTATCCTGCAGCTGCTTCTCTTTTTTCTGTTTCAACCTTGACAATCCAAAAAATTCGCGTTATTTAAAGATCAAAATTTAAGATTTAGTGGCCCTATTATTCTGGTGACTAATGAGTATATTTAATTGAATTTGTGATAAATATCTGCTAGATTATCAATAAGTATCACAAAATTACTAAGTTGCTGGATAAAAACTGTGAATTGATTCATTTCAAAAATTCAAGTTTATTTTTTACTTACCTTTTCAAATTCATGTCCCGAACATTTTTCGAAATAATTAACATTTAAAAATAAACCTTTGTGATAAAGAATCCTATTAATTTCAATATATATTTCTTTAATTACCCCTGTATAGCTTAAAATAACAAACAAAAGCGAGTCGTAAATATACTTTATGAGTGTGGCGTCTGTTTGGGACAGCAACTTGAATCAAACCGCCCTAGAGTGAAACATCTTATATTTTATTCTGTAATCTTTGGTCTAAAATCAAGGAATAACCTAAGGAGACACAATTTTATCATATTTCCCAATCTGTATCGCTATACAATTTTAGTATACTTATATCTCTAAGAGTGAATGGAAGAGCATAATATTATAGTCAAAACGCTATTAAATATTATACTTTTAAACAATGTCTTTTTGTAGCATAGTACCATACAAACAAGTGGACAAATCCAATTTTTTCACGATGAGTTCCAAAGGCGTTATGCAGCATGTAGGTAGCGAAATAATTTTTACAACTCTTGATAAATGGGAGAACGAATACAAAATGTATTGTCGTCTAATGGAGATCAGACTGTTTCACTATTTTAGAAAATGGAAAGGATTTTACGTATGGCGGATAAACGTAAAACGTAAAAAGATCCATAACGCTAAAAGAAATTTGGAGGAAAACATGCTCAGTCTGAATCCTATTTTGCGACAAGGAATGTTGGATGTACAAGAAATGTGCTTCAAGATGATAGATGTCACATTTACCGATGTTTCGGAAATCGATAATACATGGTTGTTTTATTTCATTGAAAATCAGGTAACTCTTTTGGATAACGGATTACTATTTTTTATGTTGATATTGATTTTTAAATAAAACTTCGGTAAAGTAAGTTCAGCTTCATAATAGTTATTTATGTATCAAGGGCGTAAAACAGGCGTTTATGGACCGCAACGTGTAAGTAAGAGCCCGAGCCGCAAGGCGAGACCTATTAACACGTAAGGTCCGTAAACGCTGTTTACGCCTGAAATACATACAATATTTTATGCACGACCGTATTAATGATAGTTTATTAAAAAATTAAAAAAAAGGTAAACAGAATTAAAAAAAAAACAAAAATAAAATAATTTAATACCTGAACTCACCCTCAGTATTGAAGAATCCTAGAAAAACGGTAAGTGGTGTATGATACCATTAACATAAAATAGATTTCTAAAAATCATTGGCGCCCAACAAACAAACACATCAATACAATAAATAAAAAAATTTTAATAATAATAATAACACACAAAACACTAAATTCATATCACTATATACCTATACGCGTACGTTACCATAGCAACCAAGTCAATAGGACAAGAATAGGTAGACGCCATTTTTATTTACAGTCGACTTCACGTATTGCAAGTTTCTTAGTATATTTTCGAAGAAGTTTTATATATTTTGTTTATGTAATGGACAGTAGTGACGTTGAAATAGTTTCCGGAACACCACCGGGAATTTTTAAAGCAGCAGAAGATGCAAAATTAAGTTTACTACCTGCCAAATCTAAGAGAATATACGATAAGGTCTACGATGAATTTGTTAGCTGGTGCAAATTGAAGAATGTTATAGATGGTTACTATACAGAAAATGTATTTCTTGCATTTTTTCTGGAAAAGTCCAAATGCCGTAAGCCGTCGTCTCTATGGTCATATTATTCGATGTTAAAAGCAACTGTAAATTTGCACAATAATATAAACATCGTTAGATATTCAGGATTGACAACATTCTTAAAACGGAAATCAGACGGTTATAAACCGAAAAAATCAAAAATTCTAACCAGGGAAGAAATGGAATTATTTTTAGTAGATGCTCCAGACGCCCTATTTTCATCTTCCGGTTGGAAGTTGCAATGGAAGAAATGCAAGAGGAGAAGAGAAGCCAAAGTCATTAATGTTAACTTCGCCTTTTTTCCTCCTTCATATACTGGACTAAAAGTAGTCCGCGGGCGGTAAAGTGACACTTTACGCCCGCTAAACGTATTTATAATCTGGACTTTTTCGCCCGGTCGTGCATAAATATTTTTAAAGTTGTCTTTATTTAAAGTGACCTTTATTATTTCTTATTTATTTTTTTGTTATTATTTTTTTCCGGGGATCTATTCTCAAACAGTTAAATTTTTTTTCGCTTGTAAGATTGTATAATTATTGATGGTCACTGAAAATAAACCCCTGATCATCACAGTGACATTGTGAGTTGGATTTGGAGCTTTGAAGGTATTAAATGGTTGGTCAAAAAAAATTCTTCACCACAACAAAGTGAGAACTTACACTTTAGCTTAAATAATTTATTTTATAGATGGAAAAATTCCACCAAATTATGCAGAAAGTAGAGGAATACTACCACGTTGCCAAGGAAGTTGTAGGAAACGCGTGCCACGGAGCTCTATTGGCAAAAGGATTTGTGGTTGATGAAAGAATCGTTGATGAATCTATAAAAGGTATTTTTTTTAACTTTAAATTAAACGGTATAACGGACTCACTTGCAAGTTAATAGTAATAGGCGAGAGGTACACCCCTAAATAACCTTGATAACACTTTTTTGTCCCGATGGTCAGTCATTTGTTATTAACCAAATCTTGCAAAATTACGGAAAATCGTTACGCTTATCATTTCTTAAGGTAAAATGGATAAAAATAAACACTTTTTGCCTCATGATATTTTTTCGAAAAATGCTTTGTTTTCAAGTTATCGGCAATTCAAAGTCAAAAATCTAACGAAAAATGGATTTTTCGAAAAAAAATTTACGCACTTACACACACACACACAACCTTGATGAGCCCGTCCCAGCCAGGATGTTCCTCTCTAAGCGAGGTACATCTCCGGGGAAGACTTCCACCACTTCCCCCCATCTTATCCGATGGGTCTCATCATCATAGCTCGCGTTTCGGCGTACAGCTCGTCCCTAGCTAAAAGGGCTAACAGGTGGGGGCGAGCCGTCTTCTCTTTGGTCGTGTAGCCTCGGTGGTTTTTTCTTCGGCGGTCTTCCGTTGTGTGTGTTTGCGCTGCCTCTACAAAGTGCGTCCTCAGCCGGCAATTTCGGCTGAAAACACCCTTATAAAGTGTGTCTTCTTTTCTTCCGATCTCTTTCAAGCGACTTTAAGCAATTAGCTGAGCTAATAGCTTTGTCACCTGTTCGAGGATCTGTTGTTTTGTTGTCGTCGTTGTTTTCTTGTTAGCTGCGGCTTGGGCGTAGCTGACTCCTGTCTTCTTTACTGCTGTTGTCCTTGTCTTCTGGTTGTTTGGGGCTTTTGTGCATCCTTTGTAGTTTGCCGGGTGTTCTCCCTGGCAGTTTGCGCAGGCGGCCGACTTGGTCTTCGGTCGTGGGCAGTCGTTGGATCGGTGTGGTCCTCCGCATTTCACGCATTTCGTGTTTACGTTACACGTCGTCTGTCCGTGGTGGAAGCCTTGGCAGTTGTAACACTGCGTCGGCCCTTTTCCTCTTCTTTGTTCTTCTCACCTGATCCTCACGTTCTGGATGTGTTGGATTTTCCGGATTTTTTCTTTTTCTTCAGGATCCAGCTCCACCAGGTAGATGGGTAGCGGTCTTCTCTCTCAGAATCTGGAATGAAGTTGGGTTAGTCGTTTTATACTTACCCCTTGTCTCTCGATTTCTTCCTTGATTTCCTTGGTGTCCTCGCAGTGCGTTAGTCCTCGGATGACGATCCTTGCTTCTTGTGGTGTATACGTATACCACTCCACTTCTTTTCTTTCTTCTCTCAGGTACCTTGTGAGGTTCCTGTAGTCCTCTGGTCCGTCGCAGGGTATTTTCACTCCGAGTCTTTCGCGGATTGTTATGAACCTCGTCTTTATGTTTCGTCTTTCGATTTCTTTTCTTACGGAGCTCCAGTGGTGGATGCTCCGCAGAATGACGGGTGGTGGCCGGTGCGTTGTCGTCTTCTTGTTTTCGCGGATGGCCTCGTCCATCGCTTCCTCGTTGGCTTTTCTCCGGGCGGCGGCTTCTTTTTTCTGTATGTTTCTGATGGATATCACTTCCGTGAAATCCATCTCCTCTTCTTCACTGTCTCCAACTTTTCTTGGGGATTCTGTCCTCTGCGTCTTTCTGCGGACGCTTTCTGAGCGACTTTGGCTTCTCTTCCCCTCTTGCATTTCTTCCATTGCTTTTGCCATGTTCTCCATGGCTTTTCTTAGGCCTGTCATCTCCTCTTCCTTGCGCTGGATGGTTTTCTTCATCTGTTCTGCGGCTTTTTTCGCTTCTGCTGCTTCTTTTTTGGCTTGGTCCCTTTCGTCTCGGAGTATCTTCCTTAGTTCCATGTCCTTCAGCATTTTCGTGACTTCTTCCTCGTTCTTTGTGCATTCTCGCATCACCTTATCTGCCATCTTCATGGCTCTTGTTGCCTCGTTGTCCTCGCTGTCCGAGTCCGATGTTGTTTCCATTGTCCTCCTTGTCCTGTTGCTAGCTTGGTTGCTAGCACGGCTGTCGTTCTTCTTTTTGGGTGGCATCTTAATAGTTCCTGTCCTCCACAGGTCCTAAAACATACAAAACATCTATCAAATCCGGACTTGAAAAATAAAAATATTTTTAAAGACTTTCATAAATAGAAAATAAAAAGTGTTAAGAAACACGCTGTTTCCGTCTTCTGATTAGCTTTCGCCGGTTCGTCTGATAAAAATCAACCTCCGTCCGATCGCTTTCTCAAAATCTGCTTCGCTTGCTTCTGAGTATTCAAGACACGTCCTTCCTACTCGGCTGCTCCTAAATCCGTCACGGCAAATCCGCCTTGGAATCCGTAAATTTCGCTAATTTGGTATGACGAATTTGACAAGGTTAATGAATGTAGCAAGAAAATAAAAAATACGATCTAATAGTATATGTTTATCTATCTGTATCTGTATCTGTAGAGTAGGGAGGGTGAGTGTGTAGGCTCACAGCACTTAGGCCACATGTGACCCATTGTACATCCTCCCGAGGAGTTGTCCTCCTAGGTCATTGTCCATCCTGTCCTTCTCAGGAAGGTGGACAGGTCACTGGGAGACATCTCCTTTATATCGGCAGGTGTAGGCCAAGACTCACCGAACACACACACATATGTTTATCTAATTCCGCTATCAAATGTGACACTTTACGTCACTCCTTGACGTTAGGTAACGTCACATTTTTCATAACCTTCATATATCAGTTATGAAAAGTAGTTATGTAAAAACTTTACGTAACTGTTTTTGTTTCAATACAGAGATACCACATGAGTCGCAAAGAATAATTTATTAATTAGGTAGGTACTGTCAAAACTGACAATTATTTCATTATTTAAACTGTACAATTAACCCATTATTTCAATTCAATAGTATTTTGAGATTTATAAACATTGAAAACATTATTAAGGACACAGTTATTTAAAGTAAGTCAATTTTCAGGGTGAATACATCATAGTAACATTACTTCTAACACAATTTGATTCCACTTCAATATTTGCATTGTAATTGAAGATTTCATTGAATATTATGAAAGCGCGGAATTAGATAAAACGTTGTACGTAAACACGTTATGAAGAGACCGTTATGAAGAGAGAGCGCTCGTTTTGGCAAATATTACGCTTGTTGAACAATATCGCTCTTTTCATAACTAATTACGTGAATATCTATTTCAAGAGTAATTTGCATTTTGAAAATTTGAAAAAGCTGTGGTAGAAGCCGAGAAATTTTTTTTGGAAAAATACATTTTTCGGTCGATTTTTGACTTTGAATTGCCGATAACTTGAAAACAAAGCATTTTTCGAAAAAATATCAAGAGTCAAAAAGTGTTTATTTTTATCCATTTCACCTTAAGAATTAGCGTAACGATTTTTTTATTTTCCGTAATTTTGCAAGTTTTTGGTTAATAACAAATGGCTAACCATCGGGACAAAAAAGTGTTATCAAGGATCTGTAGCCCATTTGATTATAATCATTATCTCCCAGCGAGTTTGCAAAAAGTTTAAATGGATATGGTGATATACAGGATGGCACAAAAGAGTGCATTTACGCTTAATTTCCGAACATCCCGTGAAAAAAGTTATTAACTCCAAAGATGTTTATTTGTACGAAGTTGTTAAGCCCCATCTACTCTAGACAATTTGTTTTCTGATTTCTTTTGCTGTTTGCAATAGTTTTATTTTGACTATTTATAAAATAGAGACTCTTCAGATTGTGGTATTGTGAACTTTATTTCCAGTACATTTGTGTTTTGATAGTATTCTCCTGAATTTTTATTTCAATATACGGAATTTGTAGTATTTTCTATCAAAAGTTTGGTTCTTTATTCCCACCCAATCGGATAGTGGATAAGCCAAATGTTCGGACAGGATAGCGTTTGTCGCAAATCGTTAAATCCTATTATCAGGAAGTACCTAATTTGGCATGGAAAAAGTGGTTAAAGCGCAAAAAATTGTACTTTTAAAAAAATGTACTGTTTTTTAATACTTACATCAATTTTGTGTATGTTATTATATTATTTTTTCAACAGATCGTCGAAAAAGAGCTCACAAAGCTTCTTACATAGAACAAGCTGCCAAAAAGAAATTTTGCGAACGCCTTACAAGGTTAGTCATCTTTTGAAATTTTATAGATATTGACGTTTCAGTTGTAACGTATACAGGGTGATTCATTAAGAATGTCCAATCTCTGAACTGCAGATTCTAGACCTCAAAATATGTTGATTCTGCTCAACGTGCATCATGAAAATATTGCTAGTTTCCGAGATACGGGGTGTTCAAAATTTAAATTTAAATTTTGATTTTCGCAATAATTTTATATGTTTTCACAATTTCTCTTTGAAAATTGGCAATTTTACGTTTTTTGGCATGAGGAACCATAATTTGCACTCTAATTTAACATTGCTAATAGAGGGCGCTAGTTACACTTGTTTGTGTTAATTAAATCAAAGTAAACTTTTTTTGGGCAAAACTTACAACTAAAATAATAAAAAAAATATTAAAAAGCGTTAAATTCTAAAAAAAAAATTACTCTTCTTTGATTCGTGTAACTCAATCGGTTATCGAGTTAAGTTTGAGGTCAACATTTGGTGTGGTGTAATATGTGGGTATTTAATAAGTCCTTTTGAACTGCCAACCAATTTAAATGGACCTATTTATTAAGATTTTCTTCAAGAACATTTACCTACACGAATTACTTCAAGACAAAATATGTGGTTTTTGCACGACCAGCACATTATTATTTACAATTTTTCTTTTATTTTTTGGGAATGAAACCACAATAATGTTTTTTATTTTTTCATTTCGACGTTTCGGTGGCGTTCCAGCTACCTTTGTCAAGATTAAATAATGATAAAATAATTTTTGATCCCTATCTGACACAACGAAAAAATATGACAACTAGACAATCAATAATATTTTGAAGTTTAAGACTACAAAACTTTGTTGTCAAATTTTATTAAAGTCCATTCATAGTAGATCACATCTCTGGTAAAATGTGAAATAAATATTTTATTTTATGACATTCCAAAGATATGATAGTTTACTAGAAATGGAATCCAGGAATCCAGGAACGGTTTTTATTGGGATAGCGCTTTTTTTCGCCTATTTTGGAAATGTTGTTAATAAAACGCGTTTGTTGTTACTTTTTTGTGTATGATTATTTTTGTTTTCAAAATATGTATAACTCAGTTTGGTGATTTTGTGTATTGAAGTCTGTATCGATTAACAACCATTCCAATGATAAATCATAAGAAAACTTGGATAAAAACTTATGATGCTATCCTGATAACGCAGGTAATTGATTATTGGAAATTTCTCTTTCTAACATTGGTAACCAAATTTGAATACATTCGGCTGAAATACTAGCTACATATTTATCTGCATTTAGTTGTATTAAAGCACTTTCTTTGATTTTTCGTCTTTTATTATTGGGCTCTTTCAATATTATTTTTGTCGAATTCCATTCAATTTTATGCCCCTCTTCCCAAGCATGTTTACAAATACCCGACTTCACTGGATTCCATTTCTAGTAGACTATCATATCTTTGGAATGTCATAAAATAAAATATTTATTTCACATTTTACCAGAGATGTGTTCTACTATGAATGGACCTTAAGAAAATTTGACAACAAAGTTTTGTAGTCTTAAACTTCAAAATATTATTGATTGTCTAGTTGTCATATTTTTTCGTTGTCTCAGATAGGGACCAAAAATTAATCTTGACAAAGGTAGCTGGAACGCTACCGAAACATCGAAATAAAAAAATAAAAAACATCATTGTGATTTGATTACCAGAAATAAGAGAAAAAATAATAAATAATGTCACAAAGAACTTACAGAAGATATTATTCTTCACAAGTTCGTCAATACTTAAACGAACAGTTTCTGCATCGATGGATTGGTCATGGAAGTGAGTTTGCTTGGCGACCAAGAGGCCCTGATTTCAATCCTTTGGATTTTCCAATTTGGTCGCAAATGAAGTCATTAGTTTACAAAGAAAAAATTACTTCTCTTTCACAACTGCGACGGAAAATAGAAGAAGTCACGGATGTAATTAAAAAAAAATAGGATATTAAGAGATCTTTACGAAAGCGGATCATAAAGTGTATTGGAGTAAATGGTGGGCATTTTGAGCATTTGCTTTGAAGTTTTTCATTTTTGTTTTCAAATTTGTTATTGCATATTTAAGGAATAATGAAATTTTTTATGATAATTTTTAGAAGCAAATAACTCGATAACCGACTGAGTTACACGAATCAAAGAAAAGTAACTTTTTTTTGTAGAATTTAACGCTTTTTAATATTTTTTTATTACACCTCGTATCTCGGAAACCAGCAATATTTCCATAGGGCATGTTGAGCAGAATCATCTAATTTTGAGGTCTAGAATCTACAGTTCAGAGATTGGACATTCTTAATGAATCACCCTATAGAAATCCTAAAATATGTGATATTTAAACATTAAAACTCATTATATTCTGTAAAATTAACTATTGTTTGCTTGGACACGACAAATCAATGATCTTATGAGCCCCACACTCCACACTTTTTCATCGATTTGACAGCTGCAGGCATCTTAGACGCTAAGGCGTTTTTAGTAGTTTGCGATTCATCGCCGACGTGAGAGGATAAAATCTTTTTTAACTTAAAAATAGCAAGTAAACTAACCATATTCGAAGAAAGAGTCAATCTCCCGAAGCCCCTTTTTTTAACGAACTTCAACACGATATCAAATAATTCAATAGAAATAGAAACAAATTCTTCAGATTATTCAAAACGTCGACCCCATTCGATGACATGGCGAAAATGTTGAAGACCACTCCGGTATATCGGAGACACGGCTGACGTACGGTCCGGTTGACCTGTACAGGCATACCTGCGCAAGTGGACCTTTCCGGTAGACCGTAGCGTCTTTGGCATACATAAGATTGTCATGAATTGTCGGTTATTGCTTAAAGCTGTATGGTGATCTTGGTTACATATTTTATGGCAATATTATTGCTCATACTATTCAAAAGTCCCCTCCCCCCCTCGTATCTTTTGAACGGCTACACTTGCATTAATAAAATTTGGAGGGTGGAAATAAAGTGTTGTAAACTTCTCTACGAATGGTAACAGGTGACGTAATAGTAATAGATGACGTCACAGTGCCACTCTGGCCAATAATTTCAAACAGGACCTTATGGCAAGTGATATCTCGTTTGAAAGGCATTAACATTGGCTACACAGCAATATTAATTTTGTTTGGGTTTAAACTAATTTTGACGGATAAATTAAATAAATACCAAAATTATTATTCCACATTTAAATATTGAAGATTTTTCAGTCCGCCTCTGGTTAGTGGTCAAAAAAATTGACGTTTTCAATTTAATAGTATTTGTTACTTTGCAAAGTTTTTCTAAATAGCTTGAATATTTAATTTTATTATTGTTTAACGAGACGATTAAGAGTTTACATAGGCAAAATGGTACGTAGGTACTCAAGCCGACAAAGTAGCAGCTATCTTAATAATTAGTGAATCTAGAAAAAATCTCCAAGAAGCGGAACGTTCATTTAATGAGAGATACCCAGATCGCCCTATCTCGAGAACTTATTTGAGGGAGCTTCTTCACAAGTTTGAAGCAACAGGTAGTGTTCAAGATGCCAAACGATCTGGTCGACCAACATTTAGTGATGATAAATAAATTGATATAGTTGATGAAATGGTAGTAAACCCTACTTCCTCTTCATCTAAAGTTGCGTCTATCTGTGAAGTAAGTAAAAGTACAGTACAGAGAGTGTTGGCTAAAAATAAATTTCATCCATACAAGTTAAAAATGGTGCACCACCTTTCGGATGACGACCCCGACAGAAGACTCGAATTCTGTGAATGTATGAAAAATAAAATTAGTCAAAACCCACATTACACAAAGACAATTTGTTTTAGTGACCAAAGTACTTTTTGCCTCAATGGAAATGTGAATACACAAAATGTAAGGTATTGGAGTGACACAAATCCTCACACCTTTCGTTAACAACATACCCAATTTCCAGAAAAAGTCAATGTTTGGGCAGGTTTTTTGGGAAACTACATAGTTGGTCCTGTCTTCCCAAATTCAAATTTAAGCGGTGAAGTGTATTTGGAGATGTAACAAAATGCAATTGAGCCGTTAATTCTTGAAATTCTGGAAGATAATCCAGATGAATTCGGCCATCTGCAAATAACATTTCAACAAGATGGTGCTCCTGCACATTATTATGTTGCAGTAAGACGATACCTGGATGAAGAATATCGCGCGGTAGATGGATCGGCCGGCGAGGTCCTATAGAATGGCCACCTCGGTCACCAGATCTGACACCATTAGATTTTTTTCTATGGGGGTGCTTGAAATCCAAGGTTTAAACTACGGCACCAGATAGCATTGGCGTTTTGAAAGAAAGAATTATTGAAGAATGCAATGCAATTTCAGCTGACACATTCGAACGAGTACGACAAGAGTTCACTAATAGGATGTATTACTGTCAGGAAGTAGACGGAGCACACTTCGAATATTTGCTATGAGAATCCATTGTTGATATTTGATTAATTAAATTTAAAAAAATAATTTCAATAATTTTGGTATTTATTTAATTTATCCGTCAAAATTAGTTTAATCTCAAACAAAATTAATATGGCTTTGTAGCCAATATCAATGCCTTTCAAACGAGATATCACTTGCCATAAGGTCATATTTAAAATTACTAGCCAGAGAGGCTCTGTGACGTCATCTATTACTATTACGTCATCTGTTACCATTCGTAGAGAAGTTTACAACACTTTATTTTCACCCTCCAAATTTTATTAATGTAAGTGTAGCCGTTCAAAAGAATACGAGGGGGGGAGGGGACTTTTGAATAGCACTGTATAATTTTGTTTTAATTTCAGTTTTATAATACTAGTGGATTATATAACTATCAACATGCTGCATCGCATAATTACGAATTCTATAAATGAGTTATTAAGAGTCCTAGAAAAGCATACGTGTTTTCTTCCCGCAGAAAATCAATTAGAAGTATTGGAACCGCTGTACATAGATTTACCAAGAACAGAAGATGCACCAACGGTCAGTCAACACCTTTAGTAAATTAAAAAAAGATATTTATTGTTTTAAAATGATTTCATGATTCAAACTAAACATTTTTCTCACAATCTTCGATTCACTAGATTAATTTGATCGGTATGATTAATAGTTATTTATGATATAAGTGTTAAAAGTACATTTTTAAGGCACGCATGTGAAGGTTTGCAGAATGAGTGAAGCGAATTCTGCAATTCACATGAGTGCCTTAAAAGGTACTTTTAACACGTATATCATACAATATTTTTTCTACAAACGTTCAAAAAATGCAATAATACAGTTTGAATTAATTTATATATAATAAATTTAAATTCCATTTTTTCTGCGCATCATTCCTCCTTATCCACGGAAAATGGTAAAACAGCAGTGCAGGAAATTAATTTGTCAAATTGCACAAATTTTACTATTAATATTAATGTTAATAAATAAAATCTAAATATTTTGACGTTTGCTTTCAAAATTTGACAATTCACTTTTACCAGCAGTGCCATAAACATTTTAAGGCATTCAGTGTCTTAAAGTGACATTTTTAAGGCTTCTATGGAGTGCTAAAAATGGCAATCTTAACACGTTTGTAGAAAAAAAAAATTAAATGTCCCAGCTGGTGTTTTGCACCAGCAACACATTTTCAGGACTATTAGATTTTATTAATCTTTAAACAAAAATACCCAAGGAATACATTTTCAAATAAATACCGAGAAGAGTAGATATTAATGTTTTTTCCATATAATTTTAGTTGCCTTTCTTGATAGTGCATGCCCAAATAATTCCAGAAGAAATACTATTGGACCCTTCACTGGACATCACTCTAGATATGTTCAATCAGATGATGAACTTATGGGAAGAAAAGACAAAAATTATCAAGTCGTTTATAGGCGATTCTTATTATTCCGTTTTCACAAAGTAAGTCTGTTTTAGAATTTATTTTTATTTACCGAAAGTAACATTTGAAAAATCTAGTAATTATGAAACTGTCGTCATTATTTTAAGTATTAAAAATAAAGGCGGATTTTCGCACTTACACAGAAATCCGTGTCGAAATATGGTAGGTACAGAATTACGTAGAACTACTAGGTATTCTTAAGTCGATCATTCCAGCATTTACAAAATTAGTTATAGCAAGCGCCAAACGTGATGGCGAGCCCACCCCCATGCGCACAAACTCATTTTCAATGCTACCTCCCACTTCAGCTCTTGCAAGACATATAAATGCTCTGTACAGAGGCGTACCAATAGTTGTCCTCCAATTCTGTTGGCGTTTGGCATTAAAACTAATTATAAGTACGACATTGACCGGCAAGGGGCTTATCGTAATCGAATAGTAACTTAGCTGGGGTATTCTATAGACTGCGCGATCGCTCGCCATTACTTGGCACTTGCAGTAAGTATAGCTATTGAGCCACAATAGACTCTTGTGAGTCGCAGTGGAGGGCCTTCTAGACCCACTCACCACAAACCTAACCTAACCTAAGTATAGCTATTTACCTAACCAGTGCGGAAAATGAATTTTTCCGCACGAGTCTAGCGCTACGCGTCGTTCGGTGAACGGCAGACTCGTGCGGAAAAATTCATTTTCCGCAAGTGTTAGGTACAATAGTTTTTCTACGAGCGTGAGGAAAGTCAACAGAACTAATCAAAAGTTGAGATATTTTTATCTGATTATAAGTGCTTATAGTTTATTTGGAAACATATTTTATTATATTATTGATAAAGTAAACATAAAGTAAAATATTATTAACAATAATAGTTACATGTCAAAATCTAATACCTAATTATTTATATTATAATTTATTGTAAATCTACAATTATTTGCATTACTTAAATTTATAGCTGATGCTAGCTGCTTGTTGAATGGCTGTCATTTTGGATCTGTTGCTCTTTGCTGTTCTGGGATAGTAATGTCAGTCGAGTGTAGTTAATTTTCGAATTCCTGTTCAAAGTTGTGCTGAGTACTTGGGCCTGGCTGTATGCAGTGGAGGCGATAGAGCTGCTGGTAGTGCCTTATTGCTTGCAATACACTTTTTATTTTCCAGGGATACATCCAGATATCCTTCGGCGACTTTTGTTGATTGCTTTTGTTGATTGACGTTAAAGATTCGTTATCCCTACTCCAGCATCTGCAAGGGCCGTGGCAGAAGAGCGCCTATAGCAGTGTCCAGTGTAGGATTCTGGATGCGGAAGTCTTAAATATGCGGCTAAATCTGATGGTTTCTTCCCAAATTTGTTTATACTAACACACTGGATACTGCATTCTCCGTTGTGATACTGGACAAAAAATCTCTTGTGAGGAGTATGTTTCGGTCTAAGCAATGTATATTTTCTGACACACTTTGTGTTCCTCTCCCCAGTAATTACAAAACTTCTACTTGTGTGCATTTTATTGTCGGGTATTTTAACTAAAATCGTGGAGCTTTCCTCTTTCACGTTTTCGATTAATAAATTTGTTAATTCTTTCCGCCTGCATGCCCCAGCTATTCCGACAATTGTCGCCACTTTATGGAGAAGATAGATGTTATCAGGAGCATTGGATAAAAACTTCTCTATGTCATTTGGACTCAAAATTTTTGATTTTTTTGGTGGTCTGAAACCAACCATCTTTTTCTTGAGAAAAGCAATTACCTTGAAATATCTGCCTATGTCAATATTTTTCTTGAGCTTGAGCATGGTTTTCAGCATTGCATATTTTGACCAGAGTGTGGATGGTTGACAGGATGCAGATAATTCGGATAATTACACTAAATAAATATCTTCTTTATCAAAACTTGTAATGCCCTCCCTTATGCTCCATTTGCAAAAGATCTCGTATTCTTTTTCATATCTTCTCTTTGATTTTTCTGGTAACAGGTCCGTTTTCACATTTTCTGCTGCCAGAAGAATCTCATCGGGAACTCCCTCGCTTGTATTTTCATCGATTCCCTCGAGACAAATATTCATTTTTAATGAGGATTCACTTTCTCATTTTAGAAATGCACTGACAGTTTTCTGAAATAAACAAACAAAAATGAAGGTAAATAGCTGGTTAGTTACACATGGTAACTAAAGCATTTCGCAACCACCATAATATACCGGCTTATTATTAATGTGATCTATTGAGGTGGAAAATTATTTCCACACGGTGCGTGAAAATTATTTCCACACGGTGCGGAAATTTATTTCCACACGGTGCGGGAATAGCTATTTGTGTATTAAGAGCGGGAAGTGATACTTTGCCGCTTGAGGCAGAGAGTTGCCCGGGCAATCTGCCGAAAGCGGCAACGCACTTTCTGCTCGAATTGCACACAAGAATTTTTCTACGATCACCTTATTTTTAAACAAATAATTAAAAAAAACATGAAAAGTACACTTTATTAGAATGTGATGTTGAAAACATGTAACAATTACTTATAATTTTTATTTATTGCCTACAATATTAAAGTTGAATGTACAGTTTTGGCAATTTTTAATATTTATCCCAGGACCTGAAGAAGTCGAAGGTAGCGTAATATCTTCTGAATCTTTTTCTGCAATATCAGATATAGAAGGAATCGAAAGTTCTTCGCTAGTTGGTACTGCTGCGTTCCCAGAAATTTATTGGAAGGTATCTATTTTATTGCTAATGGATTCGGCGATATATCCTTCAGCCACATTACTGCTCTTAAATAAATGTTTATCGGGCAATTTTAAGAAACTGGCTATTTCGCTTGGTACTTTGCCCACAGTATTCATACCAATCACCTGATTGAAGCATTTACCTTTGGAGTATCGTAAAAATAAGCGCTGAATAATGTTATTACTTTTAATTTGACATTGCTGTCTTAAATTAAAATATTTTCTATAATAGAACATATAGTCGATCGCATTTTCTTCGGCACTATTAATTATTGCGAATGTGCGACTTTGATTCGTTTTCGAATCGGGGATTCGGACTACTAGAAATGATTCTCTATCATCTATATCCTTTGATTCAATTTTGATTAATTCATCCCTACGGCATGCACCAGCGATACCCACGATTAAGATCACCTAAAAACAATATTCTGAGAAATTCTGTATCAGAATAAAATAAATAGTAAAACGTTTGTACCTTTCTCAGCAAATGTTCATCGTCAGGTGCAAATCTAATAAAGCTCTCCACTTGTTCCTTTGAGAATGTTTGTGACTTCTTTGCTTTATAACCCACTGCTTCTAACTTCAAAAATGCAATCAGTTTAGTGTATTTACTGATGTTAATATCATTTTTTACTTGCAAAGTGCTTCGAAGCATCGAATATTGTGACCACAAGGTTGAAGATTTTAGAGTTTTGGAATTTTCTCCAAAATAAGTCAGCAATACATTCTCCGAATATTTTTTAATTTTCTTTGAGCGGCACCAATCCATGAAAATATTGTATTGTTTTTCGTATTTACCTCTGGATTTTTCAAATAGCTATTTATAAACAGACAACTTTTTTATAAACTAAAAATGAAATAATGACGTTTCATTAATTCCATAGTCTACTATTTTCACAAAATAGTAGGTAGGTACTTAAATATGCAATCACTGTTGCATCTAGGTGTATAATGCATTGCCTACCTTCTGACTGTTATATTTCTACTACGTAAACTTGTCCGTATAAATCAATACTATGAAAATAGGAATCTGCAAAAACGATCAAGAAAATTGTCAATCTTAACAACGTTATATTTGTAATAAGTTGTAAATATTAATTTTTATTTTGAACTAAGAAATAAATCCTTCACTGTAGTATTGAATCAAAATAATATCAATGTATGAGGTTTAAATTATTTTATAATTTCAATAAAATTAAACATATAAAATATACACCTCCATCTATTTGTTGGTAGCGAAACCTGCAGCGTTGTAAATCCAGTAACTTGTATAAATTGTAGATGTCAGTCAAATTATATAGGAATATTTATTAATTTCGTTCGAAATATCTTCAAATATTAATATTTCAACTAAAATATTCGGACTGCTCTACATTTTGTTTTAATATATCTATTATTTACTACCTTTCTCTAGTTTATTGTAAATAAAAACAGGCGAGCGGAAAAGTACGCTCTAGAGCGTAAATAGTGTCAATTATGACAGATCGCAGAAAACATCAACTTTGCGGTTAGATTTGAGTGTGCAAAAGTCTACTTTGGGTAGTGATCGTAGGGAAAAATTAATTTTCCACACTAAAATGTGTCTGGAAAATTCAATTTTCCGCCCGCTTGTAGAAAAAATATATTTCCATTTACTTTGATGTACGGAAATCTTGGCAACACAGTAAAATAACGATTTGACATAAAAATTAAAATTTACAGTCCAATAATTAATGAGAAAGTGGAAGATAGAATTTGCGGTTGGGGTCCAACTTTGGAGTTCTACTTGAGTAAAGATGAAGAGCTCGCTGCAAAAAAAGTAGAGCTTCGTAATTATTTCAAGAAAAATTATGAGACTGCTTTCCATTATCTACGTAGATTCGATCCAGTGAGACTGTTTTATGCCGAAGATATTTTAGTAGAAAGAGAAGACATTGAAAGTGAAAGAGGTAAGTAAACATTCCTCTCATCAATCATATTTTCTTTTGAAAAGATTTTTCGGTTCGTAACCATGCTCTTCACAATCTTCCTGGATTCTATTTTCCCTGTTTTCCATCATTTCCAGCCAACGTTCTAAAAAGTGGACTTTGATTATTGATCTAGAAGTCATGCGATAGATAAACTTTTTCTCTCTTTGTATAAAACTTTTTAGACATACTGTACAATTGAAAGATTTCTTCTTAGATTTGGAAAAATTCAGACATTGGTGTGCTAGATACCATAAAGAAATCGAAATAATCGAAAGTATAAAACCATCACAGGAGATGGGAGTGCTCTACATTCAATTGGATGGTTTCAATGAAACCTGCCTTCCAGTTTCTATAAAGCTGTTAAGTTTTTTAGAGCAAACGATACCCTGGTGAGTCAAACATTTTTAAATAAAATGTATTTATCTAATTTCGTTATCAAATGTGACACTTTAAGTCACCCCTTGACGTTAGGTAACATCACATTTTTCATAACCTTCATATCAGTTATGAAAAGTAGTTATGTAAAAACTTTACGTAGCTGTTTAAGTTTGAACATCGAGATACTACATGAGTTTCAAAGAATAATTTATTTATTAGGTAGGTACTGTCAAAACTGACAATTATTTCATTATTTAAACTGTACAATTAACCCATAATTTTAATTCAATAGTATTTTAAGATTTATAAACATTGAAAAAAACATCATTGAGGACACAGTTATTTAAACTAAATCAATTTTCTGGGTGAATGTGAATACTTCATAGTAACAATACTTCTAACACCATTTGGATCCACTTTAAAATTACCATTGTAATTGAAGATTTTATTAAATATCATAAAAGCGCGGAATTAGATAAAACGTTGTACGTAAACACGTTATGAAGAGAGCGACATTGTTCAACTCGCGTAATTTGCAGAACTCTCTAGCGCTCGTTTTGGAAAATATTACGCTTGTTGAACAATATCGCTCTTTTCATAACTAGTTACGTAAATAACTATTATTTAATTATTTTTACCATTCTTTAGTTCTTAGTATTTCTACGAGGAGGTATAGTTCTTTTCTCGATCTAATAAAATGACTTGACTTGACTTAGGCTTGAGACACAGATTATAAAGAGAACAGATACGAATCCCGGTAAAACATCAAACGATTTTCAGCTCCGTCGTCAATAACCTTGGACCTTTAACGCGGTATGGCCGTATCACGGCTAATACTTTTAGGGCTTTATTGCATGTCATTATCCCATCTCAGGTCAGGTCAGTTTCTTAGATCGTGAAAAGAACTATACTAAGAAATTGTAAAGTAATTTTTGTAAAAACTATTCTCATATTTTTGCAAAAACAATGTTTTTAAGGATTGGTAAAACAAAGGTCGATGAAATGATTGACGAAGCAACCGAAATAGAAAGCTATTTAGGCAAAGAACCAGTTTTAACGGCAGATTACGTAAAATATTTGGATTATATAGAAGAATCGAATGGTCGAGTGGATCAAATGGAGGAAACGTTGGACTATTGTAAAGATTTGTATGATATTGTTGAAGAATTCCGTATCGATGTGGCGATCGAAGAAGTCAATACATATCTTAATTTGAGCGTTACTCTTGGTACATTGAGAAATCTTGTAGACAAAAAAATGGAAGATACAGCTAGATTGATAAAACTATTCAGCGATAATTTAAATAAAGATATTAGCGCTTTGATTTCTCAAGTCGGAACTATCAAAGACGAATGTATGGTAAATAATATTTTAGATTTCATTATGATAAATAATAGTAGGCAGTAAAGTGATTATTTATCGGACGAGTCTGAAATTATTAGACGAGCGAGAGAAACTAGCGAGGCGAATAACAGGCGAGTCCGATAAAGACACTTCACTGACGTGGTGCATACAAAATTTTATCGGCAACTGTTCAGAATTCAAAATATAAAAAACTGCGGAATACCTACCTATTTCATTGCATTTTATTATGACAAAGTAAACAGCAAATATAGAACAAATCTACTTATTATTTGTTATATTTAAATTGGAGGTACACCCTGAAGCATTATAAAAGTTAATTCCTGAAGTCAAAGAAGCTCCAACAATAATTTGTTATAAATAAATCGCAAGAAAACTATTATCGAGGCGTAATAGAGGGATAAGCGTGACACTGACAGATTTTCGATTAATGTCAAAGTCTGAATACTATACCTGCCGCAAATGCGGTATCTACTTTATTGTACGATAAGGTAAACTGTTGGTTTACTTGACGGTTTAATTGACGGCTTTGCTGACGGTTGGCGATAAAAAAATTTACAAATCTGATATTGGCTTAAGACAATTTGTTCTGCATGGTATTCTGAGCAGATGTTTTGTTGTCGAGCAAAACACTGGATAGCCGTATGTCATTGTAGGCCGTATCACCTGACTGTAAAGCAATAATTTCTTACAGCTAGACTACTGTTACGACATATTATTGCATACAGCTGCTGCATAGCCATTTTAGCTTTTGTAACTGGAGCTTCGATAAGCAATTTGTGCAATGTATAATGTATTAATAAGCAAGTGCTTGTTTTTATCTTATATTTTTCTCTTAAATCCAATGAATGCCTTACCCACCTAGTGTGTTTTTTGTTCGGAGATTTTTCACACGGAAGGTTTCCGCGAAGAAATGCCTTCTAGTGTCCCGCGTGCTTGCTAGCCTCGGCTGCACATAGGCATCCAATATGCAGGACCGACTATAATACAGTTTTTTGTCCTTGATACATAAATAACTATTTATTTTATCAAATGGCCCATCTAATTGATTATTGAATTGTAATTTACAGCAACCATGGTTGTATGATATAAACTCAAACTTTGCTGAAGTGATGGAATTTTTATCAGAACTCTTTGATAGACTAATAGACGCGCAGAAACGCGCCAATGAATTTAAAGATTACCAGAAACAATTTAGGGTGAGAAAAAAATAGATCTCATATTTTCTCGACGTTAATACCTACAATAAATTAATTCATCTTTACTTTTTTACAAGCTCGAAGTTACAAGATTTGACGTCCTGGACGAGGTAATGAACGACGTAAAACTTCGAATTCTATTATGGGAAAGCGTAGATTCATGGGCGAAGACTGTCGACGAATGGTACCATGCTGATTTTGATACTCTCAACGTTGATGATATGAACATGTTTATTGCTAAAAATTTGAAGTATATTGCTCAGCTGGAAAAAGGTCTGCCGTCTAATTTAATTGTACCAAAATTTAGAGACGAAGTCGAACTAATGAAAGATAAGGTAAAAATACTCCCACCAGGTCAGAGCTTACGTATCTTTGATTACCTTAACCCTAGTATAATAGATACTTCCGATGGTCTCGTTTTTTTTTCTCGTTTTATCAGGTTTACCCTTTCCTCTAAATATTATATTATTGCTGACAGTCTGAATAGGGCATGCCAGTCCTAAGAACTTCACTATTTACCTTCATTAAGACCAAAGATTACAGAATAAAAATATAAGATGTTTCACTCTAGGGCGGTTTGATTCAATTTGCTGTCCCAAACGGACGCCGCTCTCATAAATTATGTTTAGGACTCGCTTTTGTTGTCAATAACGAGACCGGTAGATACTAGAGAAGTTCGAAAAGCTTATTTTATTTTAAGCTATACAGGGGTAATTAGAGAAATATATATTTAAATTATTAGAATTTTTTATCACAAAGGTTTATTTTTAAATGTTAATTATTTCGAAAAATGTTCGGTATATGAATTTGAAAAGGTAAGTAAAAAATAAAGTTGAATTTTTAAAATGAATCAATTCACAGTTTTTATCCAGCATCTTGGTAATTTTGTGATACTTATTGATAATTAATCTATCAGATATTTATCACAAATTCAATTAAATATACTCATTATCCACCAGAATAATAGGGCCACTAAATCTTAAATTTTGAATAACGCGTATTTTTTGGATTGACAAAAGGTTAAAACAGTAAAAAGAGAAGCAGCTGCAGGATACCTTTATTAAAAAATTTCATAAATGTTGTGAAATACCAAGTTTGGAGTTTGTCTTTTTGATTTGAAATATACTTTTTTCTCACCCTATTTTGACTTTATATCAAAAAAGCACCCTAATTTTCAATCGAAAATTCTCGCGTCAAAATATCAGCTTTTTTCAAAAAGTCGGTGGGCTTTTTGTTCGTTGAAATCTCTACTTTCTGATAGTCTGAAAAAAAATATACATCTCCATGGTAAATGTTCTCAGAAAATGCAAAAAATCAAAAAAACTCAAATCACTATGTTCAATTTTGAGCTATTTATTCACACTTCAATTACTCAAAAAAAAACGTAAGATTCCATGTTACATTGATAGACGAAAAAATTGCAAATCGAAATACACTAAAGTAACGTAACCTAAAAAATGGATTACAATTAATCAAGTCTATTTATAAATGTTAGAAGGGAGCCATCAACAATAATAAGAAGAATAACAAACTGGACACCACAACTAAGCACACCAAAAGGAAGACCGAAGGCAAGATGGGAAGATCAAATTAGAGAAGATATACGAAAAATGAATATAAACAAATGGAAAATAGATATAAAGGACAGGAAAAAATGGAAGAAGATAACAGAAGAAGCAAAAACTCATAGTAATTTATGAAGGAAAATAAATAAGGAGAAAACAGCGGAGTGATTCACCGCAAAAAAATGAATCTGATGAGCTTAAATCAGCGGCCACCATTCCGACAGAAATGAATAGCCTATATATAATATTTATAAATGTAAAAATGAAAAAATTACACTGAGTCAATCAAGGTTTCAAAAAAATCAATTGGCAAAAATTAAATCACCCTTCATTTTGGCAAACCTCTCACCCACTGAGGGATCAACAGAACAGAATTGTTACAGGGCATATTATCAGCTTCAAACTTGGTTAGGCAACGAATTGACAACAGATAGAAGCTGGAAGAAACATCAACGTGGCATTATGACCAAATTTACAGAAAAGGATTTAATTCCAGAAGTATTGCTCAAAGCTATTTGCTGTCGCTGTGAAGCTGGGTGTAACAGTTTGGAATGTGGCTGCCGAAAACATGGTTTAAAATTCACAAATTTATGTAAAAATTGTCATGGTTCTGAAAATTGCTCCAATATGGAAGTAAAAACCAACGAAGAAGTAAATGATTCAGATGAAATTGTGGATGAAGAACCAATGCAGATTGGAAATAACATTGGAGACGAAAAAGGTGATGGTCTTGAAGATTTCGAAGATCAACTAGAGTTGGAAAGGTTTGTCGAGTCTAACGATGAAGAAATGCCATCAAAGAAACAAAAATTAACGGATACGTGATTAGAATTCAAGATAGTGTATTTATAAATGTCAAGATTAACGTTTTTAAAATTATTATAATGTATTCAAAGTAACTATCTAAATTCAATAGTACGATTTACATGTATATTCACATTTTATGAGATTTTCTATGACATGAATGTAATTCGAATTTAGTGGATAAACTTTTTAACTCGACAAAATTGCAGCAATCACATTTTTTCGATGGAATTGTACAGTGATTAACAAAAACTTCGAATTTGAGCTTTTTTCATTTTTTGCATTTTCTGAGAACATTTACTATGGAGATCTATATTTTTTTCAGACTATCAGGAAGTAGAGATTTCATAGAACAAAAAGCCCACCGACTTTTTGAAAAAAGCTGATATTTTGACGCGAGAATTTTCGATTGAAAATTAGGGTGCTTTTTTAATATTGAGTCAAAATAGGGTGAAAAAAAAAGTATTTCAAATCAAATAAATTACAGTGTTTTTGGGACATAATAAGGTAAGTTTTCACTAAATTTCGTAAAAAAGATACTATTTTTGAAAAAGATAAAAATAAAAAACCAAAAACTTGGTTATTTGAGTTTTTCACATAAATTTTAAGGTTATGTATGAAAATTGAGAATACAAAAGTTGTAGAGCTTTTTATTATTCACAACTTTGCCATTTAACTTTTTTCCGTAAGACTTGTAGTTTTGCCAGAAATCGAGATAAACCATTTTTTACCCTTAAAAACTCACCCCCTCCCACTTCCCGAACTCGGATCGCCCGTAATTTATTTTTCTCTTCAATTATATCATATTCCCCTCCTTCTCTAATGGGTTTCATCCTACTATTATTTTTTTTTGTTTCAAAAATTATCGACCCTGGTCTAAAATATAAAACACGAGCAACCAATTATAAACACCGTTCTAAAATAACAGCGCTCGACGGGCGACGTCCCGTATAATATGCCAAATTGAATGCAAGTAAGGACGTAGCGACGTACTGTACCATCCAAGTCACCAGCGGCATCGGTGCTTTACGCGATAAATTCGAACGAGTGAAACATCTTATATTTTTATTCTGTAATCTTTGTTAAGACTACCTATGAGTTGCTTAATGTATTTCAAAATTTTCAGCTTCCAGTAATCTGTTATTTAAGAAATCCCGCAATGAAAAATCGTCATTGGATGAAAGTAGAAAACCAACTTAATCATAAGTTTAAGCCAGACGAAAAAATGACTCTAGAATTATTAGAAAATTTAGGAGTGTTTAACTATCCAACTGAATTGATGGAAATATCTGGACAAGCAAGTAGCGAAGCTGGATTGGAGACTTTACTGAAAAAGGTGCATAGCCTATTGTAATATCTTTGGTTTATGGTATACCTAATTGAAATAAGTCTACCATCACCAACTGTATTTTACATTTGCAATTGACTTTATTCGGCACAAACTGTTACAATTGATATTTTCTATTTGTCTTTTATATACCTAGGTAGAAGAGGCCTGGAAAACTCTCGAATTTCCAGTTATTCCACACAAAGATTCCAAAGACGTGTTTATATTTGGATCTCTGGAAGAAGTTCAAGCGGCTTTAGACGAAAGTAACATTAACATGGCCACAATAGCAAGCTCTAAGCATGTTGGTCCAATTAAGCCGAGAGTAGACGAATGGAGTAAAAATTTGGATTTGTTCACACGTACACTGGTAATAATTTCGATTACGCTCTAAGGGAATTAGTAGTCCAATAAATCGGCACATCCACGTCTTCCTTTTTATTGTAAACTCAATAAAATTCTAATAATATTCATCTTATTTTTCCCGTTTATTTTGCTTAAAAATAATTTCAAAAAATCCAATCGTATTTTGGAATATTATGAAATAAATAAGGGAATAGAAAAATATTATTGTTTGAATCAGTGCATTTGTGGACAAAGTGATTTATTTTTTTTAAGTAAGCCCTTTCTAATTTCTCACATTTTCTTAGGACGAGTGGACGATGTGCCAGCAAAGTTGGGTATATTTAGAAGTAATCTTTTCAGCGCCTGATATTCAACGGCAATTACCAAACGAGGCTAAACTTTTTATAATAGTTGATAAATCCTGGAAAGAAATCATGAGGAGAACTGCAAAAGTAAGTATTTGCTTGATTGACCTGCTTAGCTGCTACTGGGTTAGGTGAAGTTAGATTCCACGTTTTGTGAAGACCGAAATCCTAATGATCTAATTCAAGTTTTTTTGTGAAGATTTTTGAAAGAATTCTTTGTAGTGCTTTGACAGAAACATAGTAAATGTTTAATAGTTGCTTCTTCTTCATCATTTTCCTTGTAGGAGTCACTATTTAATAGTTTCCATTTCCTACTGAGCAAAATCCATTCAAAAATAAGTTATTAAGTTAACTACAGATTTCTTTTTCTCCAAAAGTTTCTTTGTTTTTCCTTTGTTTCAATCGTGTGACTCAATAGGTAGTAGTAAAGTTACTGCCGCTACTATGTCTACTGCCATCCATTGCTTTCCCATTACTGTGACTTAAGTAAACTGCCAAACACCGAATTTCTTCTCTATCAAAGGGATCCGGCTTAGTTCCACTTTGCAGTCACGAAGTTTTGACAACGCTTTACGGCATTTCCTCGCCGCTTCTCTTATTGATATTAAAGTTTTTATTATAACCTTATTATTTGAGTATCTATCGCTTATATCTAACATTTTTTCTGTTGTTTAGATGCCTTTGGCGATGGAGTCCGGTCTTTATCCGGGAACCTTGGAGGC
This sequence comes from Galerucella tenella, assembly GCA_910591685.1. Lineage (NCBI taxonomy): Eukaryota > Metazoa > Arthropoda > Insecta > Coleoptera > Chrysomelidae > Galerucella > Galerucella tenella. The sequence continues at coordinate 26,298 of CAJUYH010004363.1, forward strand.
CTTTCAGAGGAATAATGCTTTATTAGAACAAATAATGAAATGCTTAGAATCGTACTTGGAAACCAAACGTGTAGCGTTCCCGAGATTCTACTTTTTGTCCAATGACGAACTTTTAGATATTCTGGCACAAACAAGGAACCCTCACGCTGTACAACCACATTTGAGAAAATGCTTCGATGCTATAGCGAAACTGGAATTCGGCGTAAAAGTACCAGACGAAATCGAAGAGACTACTGAGAAGAAGAAAGATCAAAAGGATCAGCCTGTAGAAGTGGTTTTAACAACTGATATTATAGCCATGATAAGTCCCGAAGGAGAGAGGGTAGTTTTGGGAAAAGGTTTGAAGGTAGAGCAAGAATTCGCTTCATTTATTATTTATTTTCTACAGAGTTTCTAATTTTTTAAGGCTCGTGGAAATGTAGAAGACTGGTTGGGAAAAGTAGAAGAATCCATGGTGTTGTCGCTGAAAAAATTGATGAAAGCATCTTTGGTGCACTATCAAAGCCATCCTAGAACGGAATGGGTCTTAGGTCATGCCAGTCAAATAATTTTGACTGTGTCTCAAATAATGTGGGCAAAAGGAGTACACGAAATTCTAGACGGTCCTGCTTCAGTTAATAAAATCAAAAGAATGGAACAGTACGAGCATAAGTGTATAAATGTAAGTTTCAAAATACCAGTTGTTTTATTGTGAAAAGTACGGTTTACTACTTCAAGCTGTAACACATGCCAAAAGTTTAAACTACTCCAAATTCCTAATAATCACTGATTCCCTCAGTTCACTTGAATCCATCAAAAAAATGTATGATACTCATCCTATTTCTCTGTCCATAAAATCAATACTAGATGAACTCAATACAACCGACAAAGAGGTACAATTTATGTGGTTCCCATCTCACATCGGAATCCTGGGAAACGAAGAGGCAGACCAGCAAGCAAAAGAGGTCACCGAGAGTGAGAGTGCAATAACAGTGCAAGAAATATCGGTTAATGACCTAAAAATCCACGTCAAGGAAAAAGTGCTTAGTGCGTGAAAGAGTCAGTGGCGAGAATCCAAAGCGAGAATCCAATACGCGAAATAAAAACCGACGTGAAACCGTGGAATATGATACCTACAAGACGCCCTCACCAAGTTTTACTAACAAGACTAAGAATAGGTCACACCAGATTAACCCATCAACACCTGTTCGAAAAAACGGAATCACCCAAATGTGATCAGTAAATAGGCTATGGGCATTCGGGACCATTTTTGCGATTTTAACATGGGAATCTCCATAAGGAAATCTAAGGTCCAAATTAGCGAA
>CAJUYH010004364.1:0-27599 GCA_910591685.1 Galerucella tenella
ATGGCGAATACCCAAAGCGGTAGCCATCTCGATCATCAATTTACTTTTAAACTCCGTGCCGTTATCGTTGTGAATAACTTCCGGTGTTCCCCAGGGACACACGATTTGATCCTCGAATAATTTAATTATTGTCGCCGCATCTGCTTTCTTAATAGGAAATAATTCAATCCATTTCGTAAAAAGATCTTGAAATACGAGCAAATACGCGGCTTTATTTTGACTTAAGGGGAACGATTCCATTATATCCGCCGCAACGACTGACTACGGCACGTCCACAACGCGACGACCCATTTTTCCCGCTGGTGCACTGTGATACCTTAGCTGTTTGGCACACTTCACATAAACGCCCAAATTCTTTGACTTCGATCGACATCCCTGGCCAATAATGATCTAGAGCAATTCTATCGTATGTTTTCTCAATTCCACGTCACTTCGCTGGACTTGTCCGCACATCATTCACACGTCGTCGATACCATTCACCCGCCCGCTCTTCGCTAATCGCAGCAATCGCAATATCATTCTCGTCATAGTCAGGTAGTAACTGTAGGTCTGTTGTCTCATCGTCTGTATTATCATCATTTTCATTCATGCGCGATAGTGCATCCGGCACCACGTTAAATTTTCCGGCGCGATGTATTATTTCAAAATCGTATCCTTGCAGTCGAAGCTCCCAGCGGCCCACTCGTCCGGAAGGATTTTTAAAATTGTGTAGCCATCTCAAACTACTATGATCTGTAATTACAGTGAAATGATAACCTTCGAGATGTTGCCTAAAGTGCCTGACTGACCAAATGACCGCTAAACATTCGCGTTCCATTACATCGTAATTTCTTTTCGCTCGATTCAACACTCGACTTGCAAACACAATCACTCGCTCTACCTAGTCAATATTTTGCACTAACACTGCGGCGATTCCACAACCGCTTGCGTCAGTGTGTAACTCAAAAGGCAATGAGAAATCCAGGAAGGCTAACACAGGCACAACTGTATTTAATTCACGCAATTTTTCGGACGCCTCGTCTTGCTCTTCTATCCATTCCCACGTCCTCTTTTTACTCGTGAGCCGTGTCAACGGCTCGGAAATCGTCGCAAAGTCTGGGATCAAACACCCATACCACGTGGCCATACCTAAGAATGATCGCAATGGTTTAAGGTTAGTTAGTACCGGAAATGATTATACAGGCTCGATTTTACTGTCGTCCACCGACACACCGTGTCCGCTCACTAAAAATCCTAAATACTGCACCTCATCCCTACAAAATTTGCATTTTTCGGGATTTATTTTCAAGTTCGCCGCTGTCAACTGATCTAACACGCGGCCAGCCAATACATGTGCTCCTTGAATGTCTCTATCTCAATAATAATGTCGTCTAAATACGCGTGCACGTACGGTGAAAATTCCGGCAGAATTAACCGATCTACCATTGTTTGAATCGCTGCCGGCGCACTCGCTAACCGAAATGGCATTCCAATGAAGTGAAACAACTCCCGACCCGGTACGACAAAACCTGTAAACTCGCGACTCTCTTTAGTTAACTTACATTGATGATACGCTTTCGACATATCAAAGGTCATAAAAATAGATGCACGCGGCCATTTATCTAATACGCCTAGCATGTATCTCAAGGGAGACGCATATTTCTTCGTGACCGAAAACACATTCGCCACTTTATTTTGCTTTGTTTGACCATTACAACCGGATTCACCCACGAAGTATTCGAGCGCTCAACGATGCCGTCCGCGAGCAATTGATCGAGTTGTTGTTGCATGTGTTCTTCCACCACTGGAGAGACTGGATAATTACGTTGTCGTATAGGTTCGTCAACCAATACTTTAATTTTATGCTCCGTGAGGGTAGTAAATGTAAATACTATCAACCACAGATGGATGCTTCCGCGCTAACAACTCGTCCAATTGTTTTTTCTTTTCGTCACTGATCTCGCAAAGTGCCCCGGATTTTGTATTGACGGAAAAATCTAACGAATCTATCGCAAATCGCTCGCTCGACTTCGCCAACCACCATGACTCGGAAAACCCATCGATCCCAACCCCAAAAATACGCCAGACATCGATGCCCATAATGATTTCGTGTCTGAGTTCCGGCATCACGTAAAATTCTACCGTTTCTTCAATATTTTTAATTTTTACTGGTAACCGCACGATACCATCAACTCGGGATGTAACCCGTACGGCCATTGATACACGCGACGCCCGAGACGTATCGCAACTCGCGTTAAATTCCTCCTTCCATTCATCTCGAATTTTTCTCACACACGAACGCATAGCCCCTGGGTCAAATAACGCTCGCATCTTGACTGATCCTATCTCGATTGGAAGATAAATACGCGAACTTAACGACTCCTCCCTGCCTACCTCCACGATTTCCTCGGATCCACAACTCACCCTTGCGTCCCGACATCTCTGTTCCTGGGCTTGGAATATTTGCACCTGACATTTCAGTAGTGGTGTCTCCAGTTATTCCGCTCGACGCTGATCCCTGGTCAATTAGCTCCACCACTTTTATTTGATTGGCTATCGCGGCCAATCCCTCAGTCACTTGTGTGACGCTAGAGCAGACCTCTGACTCGATCCTTCCAGCCTCTTCGGCAATTGCTATGGCTTGGACAATGTCCGACTCTTTCTCTCTATCACTCGCGCGCGCGACAGAGTTCCCTAGACTCGGGGTTCGTTCCACAGCAAGAGAGAGCGACGAACCAAATCTCGGTGGCATCATTGAATGAGGCATCCTTGGCCTCACGCCCATTTGCTAAGCCGATCCTATAGTTAAAATATTGGGATCCCCGTATGATTCCCTATTTGTTACGTTCGGAGTTCACCCTTGATTCACATGCTTACCGGCTCAATAACCCGCTTCATTGCTCGAGAGGCACGATCTCTTAACACCTCGATCGTACCCACCGTACTCGCGCCCACCCCTTGTAAAACGGCTCAATTGTTCCGCCGTTAACTCCATGGTCCACGCATCGGCAATCAGACTCGGGTTAACGTCTCCTCGCGTCGCGGTGTCATTTTGATCTCGCGAAAACGCAATGATTTCCTCCGCGCCTCGCTTAGATGGCGGCGGTGTTCGTATTGGACCCATCGCCAATTGCTATCATTTCCAAAATCTTATAAACAACAAAAAACCCAACTCTTATGACATAAAACACAAAATTGACAACCAAAATGGAGAAAACACAACTCCCAAAACGTGGCGTCCACCAGACAAAACTGGGATGCGCTTGACCACAGCGACCTAACGCACGAACGAGAAATCAATTTCTTTCATTCAGTCAACAATTTCTTCAAAATCCACAAAAAAAATCGTAAATTTTTGATTTATTATTGAAAAAAAACAAATAATTTGTTATTTATCTACTCATTAGTAAACACGGAAATTTTTACCAATTCAATTCTCACTGGTTGACGCAATGACTTTGACTTTATTTTGATAATGTAAAATTTCTGATCTTCAAATGAAAAAAAATACAATTTCCTCTACTCAATTTCAAATGAAAGTTATTCTATTTATTGCTATTCACTAATCCCCAAAAAAGAATCCAAACGAAATTCCTTGATCGTCGTATTTTATTAGTTTTAACTTGAAAATGTAAACAAGCACGGCGGTAGCCAAGCTACTCGTCCGTTTGCGCTGCTCGTAGTAACAGTAATAATTTCATTACAATATTCATGTGTGAGATTCCAAGAATTCTCCATGTTAACGCATAGCGCGCTATTGTCTATTCAACAAAGCAGCGAGAGAATTCGAACAACAATAATTTATTTCAGATAATCGATATCCATTCAATTTCCTATCGCTACGTTGACTTCGCAGGGAATTCGAGAGCGAATCTCTCACAATTATAAGGCAGCTCCAAATACGGAAAATAAACCAAAATGGCTCGTAGTTCCTTGGTTGAACAAAATTTGTTGTTGGGCGCCAGGTCTCCGACTTGGTTCGCAAAAGCTAATGTTAATGCGCGGTACCTCTCGAATTTTACATCCATCATTCATACATAATATTCTTATCATTACATCTTATAATAGTTCTTGTAACGTCAAATTCGCATCCTCGGGATACATCTCATTCCATCATTCATCTCGTATTCGATCTCGAATCGAATTTATCGCAGTTAATTATTCAATTATTTTTCATGCATTTTCGTCGTTGTCCCAGGCTATCGCAGGCGCCGCAGCCCCCGAAGCCTCCTCGGTTCCCCTCGATTTTCTGCGAGTTTCTGCCCGCTCGAGTCTTGCGTTGTCCCTTCCACTGTCGCTGTTGGCCGTCGTGATGTAGTCCCTTAGAACAAATAAGATTCTCCCACACTCGATGTTTTTGGGGTTTTCTACAGCTACCTCCTTGACTCATGGTTGATGTTTTCCGCTTTCATTCCCGCATTAATCATTATTTTCCGTGCCAGTCAATTTTATATTTATACTGCAAACTTTGAGAAGAAAGCTCGAATTTTACTTCTGATATATGAAAACTTAAAGTGCGCGATAAACCAAAAATTACACCATAGCTTCATTTGAGGCATTCTCCTCAAAGTACGCAATAATTGTAGGGGACTAATCAACGTATGGCTTGGAACATTTCCTCACATTATACAAGAATCCCCAAAAAATTATCAACGATTTGTTTGAGCCAAATTCTTCAAACTAAGCTTCAATCACAAATGAGTGAATAAAGTGTAGTTTGAGGCTTTCTTCCCAAAATACGCAATAATTGTAGGGAACAGTATATGCAACGTATAATTTGCTAAATTTCCTCAAAGTATACAATGAATATAGGAGATTAATCAGCGTAGTATTTGGGACTTTTCCTTAAAATGTGCAATGATTTTAGGAGACAGAAAGATAGATACAACATTATTTCGGACGATTCGTAAAAGCACAAGAAACTCATTATTCAAATATGTATTTTATCCTTCTACGATAAAATGAACGTATTTGATTGGTTTTCCATTTTTATTCATTATTCAACACCAGTTACATCATATTATATAGAATTCAAAAATGTATGGAACTCAGAAAACAGAAACAAGAGGATTAACAAATATTTTGGTTACTTCATGGTTAACTGTTTAACCTTTTCAATTGAAAGAATATATTGATCAATATTTGCATATTCTGATATGCAACCGTAAACTAAATTATTATTTTTTCATTACAAAATAATATTTTTTAATTGAAATTATATAAAATTATATATCATTATTGACAAAAATTTTTTGTTTTATTTACATTCCTATAACTTCTCGGTAAATGTAAACGTCATCCGAAATCATCGGTCTTTACTGAAAACATTTTTTTTTACATTTCATATGAAATATTTCAAACAAAACTTGATATAAAATTTTCGTTTCGTTATTAGGAAAAATGTTTTGGCGAGACATTGCATATAAAATATTTTTTTGTTCAAATGAAACTTGATGTGGCGTTATCATATTACAGACAGAAAATTTTTTTTGGCAATTCCAATTAAAAAACGTTTTTTTATCATTTATTCTTTCATTAAAATATTGTTCACTGCAAATTTTTTTGCGTTCAAACTCGAACAATTGTACTCAAAGTAAATGTAACACTGAAAATAACTTGGTATATTGTCGACAGAAATATAATTTTTTTTTCAATTTCTAATTCATAATCTCATTTCAAACATAAACTTGATATGAAATTATTTAGAGTGAAAGTGGATTCTTTACCATATCTTTTTAATTGTCTACATTCATTTTGCGACGACGATACATATTACGTCTACTTTCAGCTCGACGTTGATTGTCGATCCATATTCTGAGCGCCCTTTCATTCCGTTTGCCAAGAACTGCATTGTTTGCAATCACTTCTTCACATTCAGGAATAGTGGGCATGATTTTCAGTGAGTGCAAATTACCAAATGCATTTGTTACAGCTAACTTTTTGTCATTCGTCTATCTTACTCGTAATGTTTTTCCTAATGGTTATGCTAAAAAATGAATATCAACATCTGAAACCCAATACTGATGATGTAAACATAGCAAAATATGATAGCTTACTCTTTCGTCGTTTTAAAGTCGAAGATTCGGTGTCGTCGGTATCAGTACCACTGACACGAATTCTTTGCCTTCTTGGTGTATATTTGGAGTGTGACATTGAGTAGTGGACATACATGACTCTTTGTCATTGGAATCAGAAGCTTCACATCCGCTATTGAGTTGAATTCTACCATCTATAGTTTCCTAATGCTTTTTTGTCGATATTACATCGACGTCTAATTCTGCTTCGCTGTCATTATCACCCATTGCTGCTGTTAACAATCGAGACACTTCCCTCATATCTTTTATACCATTAGGAATACGATAAATATCTTTATGTATATTGGTATGATGTCCCATAAAATTGGCCAAATCCGAAACTTGAGATTCTCCTATGCCTAACATGGCAGTATACGTAGCGATGTGCTTTCGAAGGGTTGTACCCCGAAGAGTGGAGGGTATGACCGCACCACATGTGTTAAAGGGTGAAATGTTGGTACGACACGTACTGACCGTGGAACGGGAGTAGATGACGTACACACTCGATAAACTAATATCGAGTGCCACAAGTTTAATTTCATACACAATAATGTTAGTGTTATTCAGCGTTTATATTTTATATATTAAACAATAATTATTAATAGTTGATAGTATAAATTGCTGTGTCAATTATTTGTTTGTGAATTTGTTGTGTGAGATGAGGGTGAATTCTTGTGAATGCTTCAAGTTGAACTGAGCTCTGTTCTCATCCATCCGTTTGTCTACACCTCGGAACATAAGAGTTGTTGGGCGGTACACGTTCTATTTGTCCAATAATGAATTACAAAGGTGGAGTCCAAGGGTTTACGACGGGAGCAATTTTATGATTTTAATAGCTGGGACTTTCAAACGGTGACAATGTGCTTAGGCTAAAGTATGGATAATTATTTAAGTGCATGAATTTTTATTTCTAGACAACTAAATATATTTTATTATCATTTTCTTTGCTCGTGAAATGACCGTTGTTTGCCATATGGGCGAAGGGACACGACCCATCGTAAAATACATATTTTCTATTTATTATTTCTTTTCTTTTTACTTTTCATCACTTAGTGATAAGAAAGTATTGGTTTCGTCCGATTTGAAAACGTCAAAATAACGCATGTAATCGCATTTTTCAACAATAATAATTGGAATAACGGATAAAAAAACTTAATATTAATGTTCAATGAATTGCCTCCTTGAATAATATAAAAAAAAATTTCATGTTTTTGAAGGTTACATAGATGAAAAACGTGTTTTTCAGCGGGCGGATGGACGAATATTTTATTTATATAGTGGGAGTATCTCGAAAACTGCTAGAGCAAACAAATTGAAAATTTATAAGGAGGTAATTGTTATCGAGCAAACAATAAATTGTTATGTTAAATTTTGTTTCGACTTCCCGTTCGCCGTACAATAACAATTTTATGCGTTTTCGAACGAAATATGCATATTCTATAGAATTTATGTGACGAAAAACATAGAAGCCACGTGATCTCAGGAGTGGCTGGTCCAAAAGATCTGAAAATTCGTACACAGCATTAGGGTATCGGGGGGGGTTATAAATGGTGACGTCATAATTCGATATGACTTTCAGTTTGACCGGAGATAACAAATATGTGTTTTTTATTGAGGTAACACATGCAATAAAAATAGAAGCCACGTGATCTCAGAAGTGGCTTGATAAAAAAGTCTGAAATTTTGGCCATAGCATAAGAATGTTCGGGGGATGATAAGTTGCTATGTCTTATTTCGATCGGACGTTTATGTCGTGAGAAAATGACGTTTTTATCTATTGTGGGCAAATTACATATAAAAGTACGTACATTGCATTCTGATGACGCGTAACGCGTCACCGATCTCAACAAACCTTGCTAGAGTTTTGTACTTCCGAGAATCCCTTTTCATCGATGAAAATACCAAAACAGGCACATGACCATTTAAGTAACCCAATAATTTAATTCAAACACTCATTTATTTGGATCGCAAATTTTTATAAATTAAAAAATTCAATTATGGTATTATTATTCAAATGATTTATACGATCAAACAACAATAGTGATGAAAAGTACCGGGCAAGTCTACTTGCCTAAATTTTTTCTAATGTGTTTTGTGGCTCGGGAAATTCCAGACTGAACAACATGCATCTGAAAATTTTCTCATGAGAGAACAAGCTCTGAAATACTTTTTTTTCCGACCGCTTGATTTGGGAACTGCAAATACATATACATTATCATCTTCCACACCAGCACGTTTATGATATTGAATTATGGTGTTAATGTAATTTAGCAAATATTTGTGAATGAGTACTGGAACCGTCTTCCCTAGTTTTCCGCGGATGAGGACTCGAACGAATTGCGATGCTTGCTGTTGAGATGCTTTTGATACATGTTTATAAATATCTGAGGTTAGTGCTGTAGTAATAGCCTCTGTTCTCTCATAATTCACTTTCAAACACCGTTCAATTTCCTCAGCTCGGCGTCGGTTGAACATCATTAAAAGTATTAGAGCAGATTCACTCAATTGTCTCCACGACGCCATGCCAAATTTTTTCTGGAGAATTACCATTGATTCGTCACATTTTTTTTTAACGTATGCATACAATTTAACAATGTCCTGCTGTGTGAGCAAAGCTTGTTGTCTGTGTCGTTGAACTTCATTAATATCTTCCAACACTTTTTTATTGATTATAGGAGATTCATTCTGAAAATAGTCATTGAGATCTCGAACTTCTGTTTTAGGCTCAGCATCTTGTGTTTTTAAAATGCTTGATAAAAGTGTTTTCCCGCATTTTTTTATTTGGGTACCAAGCGTGTAGCATTATATGGAATTTTGTATATTCGTTTTTCCGCGTCGTATTCTGCGACAATTCGAATAGCCATGATAATATTAACGTAATATTCAATTCGGAAAATCGATGCAGAATCTGTAACACTTTTATTTAATTTTTTCACAGCTAATGCGAAACGACCCAATAATATTAGCTGAGTTCTAATCATATCCGCTTGATGGTCATATGTATATTTTTCACAAAGTTGATTTCCATATTTAATCAGAAGTTTATCATATTTGACAAAACGTGCCACTTCATCATTGTGAAATGATGCAAATAAATTTCTCAATGGTAAATCAGCCTCAACGTGTACAAACTTCATTAATTTTCGGCCTTCTACAATTTGGCCTTTTCCTCCTTTTTTGCGTAACTGGGTAAGTGAGCGCAATCGTTCGGGATGTTTAGCGTTATAAACGAGTAATCGCTTCACTTTCTCTTCCGACTTGTGCTTATTTATAAGATGTTGGCTAATGTTTACACGTAGTTTTTTGCAAACTTTACAAAAATGTTTTTTTGTAGATGATTCTCCATCCCAATTTTTAGAGGCAATGATTTTCAACTGTCGACTGTCAACAGCAAAATTCTTTTGTTTTGGAGGGCAGTCATGGGCATATTTTGCACCACATAAATGAGAAGCATTGGCAGATATTTCAGTTATATTCGCACTGGGCACATATACAGAATGCACTTCGTGTTGAATATATTCATTCATCGTATCGCTGTTCAAAGTATCCTGTTGTTCTACATTGGTTGCATCATTTACCGGTGTTATTGTTTTTTTTTTTGCGTATTTTTATGGATGTTGGTATCATATGCATCGACTGTATCACAGTGATCTTCTACCGGCATAGACATATCTTATCGCAATAACGTCTCTTTAACAGTAATAGTATTATTTATTTTAGCTTTTATATCATTCAAATCTTAATTGTACAATTCAACAGGGATTAATTCATTATCAACGACAGACTTTTCGTGAACGTTCGGCATTTCTATGCCGAGATTTTTTGGAACATTATTTCTTCCATCATCTGCTGTTTTAGTGTTCAGTTGCTCGTTTATTCTATTAAGTGTAGTGCAATCAACTAATCACTGACATTATTTGTTGATCCTGTGACTTGAATGATACTTTTGTTTTCGGCATCAAATTCATGATAATCACTGTCCATTATGCCACATGCAATTTGTTCCTGAGTTGCTTCACTCGTTATCTCATGCTCATATGATTTCTCAGTTATAACAAGTCCATTATCAATAGGACTTCCGCCATTAATTTTGTTAACATTATTCTCAGTTACATAATTTCGCATATTTGAATTGGATGTATCACTATTTGTTATCAAATAGTCGTCTCCAATCATTACGCCCACTGTATTCAAAATATCTGAAGCTCTGGTGGGCAAAGTACTGTCTATCGATGACTCATTCAGATTTTGTAAATATGTTTTTGCATCATCGGCAAGTGCTTCATCTTTAGTCGGCGTTAAGTACGCGATGCGTCCTGTCACATATGAACTAATTTGGCTATCATTGAATGACGTTAGAGTGTAATTGGATTCTATTGAAATGTGTCCGATAGGGTTGCCACACATTTTTTTTCCCAAATCCGCACGCGAATCTGAAAATATACTAATTTATGATATTATGCTTTTAGAGAGTTGCGGAATTTAGAAATGAAATTTTAAAAATAGATTTTAGCTCATCAAATGGATATTAACTAAACTCAATTGTTGATATATTTCTACAGTGCAAAACATTTAATCATCTTTTCAATAAATTATTCATATATATCTGATATTATTTAAAGAAAATAATTGTAACCACACGACGATCTACTGCATTGGCTACATTCTCTTAATATAACATAACAATGAGTCATATTTTTATTACCTAAATTCTTTTCTAGCAAATTGTGTTTGATAGTCTTGCTACCAATTTTGCTTTCCTAATTCAGACGTGAATTTGTAAAAACATATTTACATAATAGATTATTCTTTTTCAAAATTGTCAACTATACGTCAAAAGAATCTAATGGATTATATACAATTATTGCCTTTGAATAATGTTGATATATATAGAAATGATTTATTAGAAATACAGTTTAGCTTCACAAATGTCTATAGACTACATGCAGTTGTTGATATGTTACTACAGTGTACTTACGGGTCTGTTCGTCAACTTATTTCTTCAAATAATGCGTAATGTATGTAAAAATGATTTATTAAAAATATACTTTGAGCCTGCAAAACCGATATATATCAATATCTGCATTTAGTATATTTATACATATAGTACTTTCGCGAGCTCCAAAAAATACTTATTATAAAGCATTATTTGAAAAATAAGTTGCCGAAATGACTCATAACTGCACCATAGCAAGAACTACATCTAGCCAGAGTTGCCATTTCGTAAGGGATTCCCATACTCACCATGTGACCACTAATCCATGCGAACAGACTGTCCGTGTGAGCCATTGGCGCTCCCCAAGCGGGGCGCAAAAATACAATGTAGATGGCCGTTCCATCACTCGGCAAAGAACGAGTGAAAATAAACATTTGTATAAATGTATAAATATTTTAATTAAAAAAATATTTTTGTATGAATGTAAGAATTGGGTATTGGCTATTTATACCCAAGTCATAACGCAAGCTATATGCAAACAATGTCCAAGTGATATTGAATATATATATAAATGCGGGAACAACTTCAATATTTCTTCTCACTCGACAATCCATGATAGATGCGTTGGACTATTGGTAGTCTTTTTGCGTAACGTAAGCACATTCACGGGTTCGAATCGCGCTACTAATCTATATTTTTTTTCTCCTTGAAATGAATTAATAGCAGTAGATTTCTTTTTCATTTGTTCTCTGTTTTACGTAATTAAAAAATTAGATTCCTCAGATGTATGTCATATATTCATCTATACTACTCCTTATGACGACTGTACGTCTGATTCATTCTATTTTTACACCACATAGTTATTTGTTGTAGTTCACATTCCACCCATGTTTGTCGGCGGCAAAGCAAAGTAAAAAGCGAAATATACCGGGGGAAAAAAAAAGAAAAAGAATGGCAAATGAAAAAAGGAAATTCGTGAAAGAAAGATTATTTGAATATTGCACAGTGTGCCGTCTGGAAGTAGGAAGGTTGCCTTGTTACACTCCAATTTTTTTTCTTGTAACTAATTTATTTGTTGTCGATCAGTTTTTCTATTTCACTTTATTTATATTAATATATTATAGAGATTTACATCGAGTAGTGGACTGTATTTGTTAGATCTTAATTTATTGGATTGTATCGAATGGAATATGAATGACGGTACTATGAATTTTGTGAATGAACTGAAGGTTTCTTCGAAGGTGACTGCGTGGAAAACTTGGAGTATACTGAATCAGGATGCAAGAATTGAATCTGTTCCGGAGTGTCCATTGAAGTAAACGAGAGAAAGGAAATTTTGAAGTGTCAGGAAAATTGAGAAGAATGTTCCGATTGGATTTGGCATGAAAATTCCTATTATTATTGGTGAATAATTGGAAGTGGAGGTACTATAATTCGCATGACTGGCCCAATGCGGAAGAATAGATGGACAAGTCCGTGAGGACTGAGATAGGTATACGGATGCCGCCTGACACGATACATTAGCAATCATATAATTAATGATGGTTCATAGGTATGATGATAAAATCTCAAAACTTAAACTAAATTACAGGTACCGAAAATATTATGTGCAGTAAGATGTGAAATAGTTCGTCGTCAGTAATCCTATAGAATAATAGAGAGCAGCAATTAGAAAGATGGACGACAATTGATCGCATAGTTCGCTGTGAACGTGAATAGAGATGAGGGCCAAATAGTATAGTATTCAAATGAATAATCTCTTCATCGTCATAAGTACGAGAGATATTTGCACTAACAATATATAGAAATTTTAATGGGTTTTGTGAAATATGTTTATTTACTGAATACTCCCGAGAGATTTATATTCTTCAATATTCAATCTTAATGACGTTATTCCTTCGGATATTCAGTACGAAACACACAGTGATAAACTATATAATTATGTTTTACGTCAAATCGGTATCTCTCGCGTCAAACCAATCATAAAATCTGTACACGAATATATATTAATATGCTGATCTTTTGTTTTGTTTTCTTTCGAGGGAAGGTGGAAATTTCATTAGACGCTACAGAGCATGTACTTTACAGTGTGAAAAATGTCTACCTACTAAAACCACCGCTTTTCTTTATGAACAAATAACATAGCCTAAAAAATAATGGAAATTGAACAGCATTTTCTGCTGCCTACAACGTGAGCTTGCACAATTTAAATCCATATCTTATCGAAATCTAAATTGGACCATTCTTTTCCAATTTTGAGACAAACACTACATAATTCTTTCATTTCATTACGAATGGATTGATCGATATCCAATCCGCCTAATTTATTGTTAATTTGAATGACTTTGGATGCGAAAGAATCCCCATCTGAATCAAATAAGGCACTTTTGCTTGCAAAAATTCGTATATTTTGCAAGAAGATATCATCAATGAGGACACGTTTACGAGTTTGATTACTGCCTGCAATAAAAAATTACAACCACATTTTCCTAATCTCGCCAGCATTGAATTCTTTGCCTACTTCTGACTGTAAATATACATTGCATTTCTTATCAAAATCAATTTCCCCTAGTGGAAATAAAACAAAATAATCATTCCAAGCTTACGAATTTTTTAAAATTAAAACATGTTTTACATAAATCATACATGAACCTCATCATAACGTGAACATAACAATTCGATGCATAAAATGGCTTGTATTTGTTCAAATATATAATTCTTCTTCTTTCTTTATTATAAAATCTTTAATATTATAGTATTATATTTTTAATTACATATTAATGTAATTAAAAAAACAAAAAGCAAATAAAAATTATTTTGTGCTAGGAGCTTCGATCGTACGAGTTTCCGATAATCAGTAAAGGCGACTACAGATACGCCATTAAACGTATGGTAAATAATGATAAGAAAGAAATACTTGAACTCTTGCCGTACTTATGAATAACTTAGACATTAGGTATCATTTACATATCGCTTAGGTATAATTTGAGATTTTACTAGATAATAATAAAATACTTATAAAAACATATATCAACAAATATATAAATATATTGTCACATAAATTTTTTGAACAATCAATTTTTTTCGCACGAGTTTTCGGCTGAATGACGGATGCGCACCTGCATGTAGTTTTAGCATGAAATTTGGTGAGCGCCAATGGAAACTCTGCATCTAGCGTATATATATTCCATAAGGTCTACTTATACTTTGAATAGATTATTTCTATATACCTGATATTATTAAAAAAAATAAATTGTGACCGCACTACGAAATACTGTATTGATGACTTTCCGTTGATATATCATAACAACTAGTCACACTTTTATGACTCGAATTCTTTGCTATTGAATTGTGTTTCATAGGTCTACTACCAATTCTTTTTTCGAACTTGGCACGCGAATCTACAAAAATACATTTCTTTACTATGTAATGCCATTAGAGGATTGTTGAATATTGTTTGAGATGGTGCAAAACACTTTGAAAACAAGTGCTGGATTTTTGTCGGGGTGATTGAGGTGGAGAATGTTGGTCAGATTATTTTTTAACAAAAGATATTAACAGTTTTATTATTCCCATTCATCCATTCACACTTGCATACAAATAAATATGATCAGTCCTAAATTATGAATGTTGAGTTGAATTACGATTTTGGTTTGAGTTGAGTGCTAATCTAATGAATTGAACAATATGAGGGTGCACAATTGATGAGTATCACTGATGTATCCACAAACAGTGAGTAGCACTCTTTTACTTAACTGAAATGTACAATGAGTTGACCAAATGATGATGCACAAAATGAGTTAACTTAAAGATTGATTGAAGAGTTGTAATGAGTGTAACAATGTTGAATGGTTGACCGTGTGGTCGGACGCCACGAGACAATACCTCGTGGTGCACACTTACACACACAATGATCGCACAATGATTCGCTCTTATAAATGAAATACACTTGAGTTGATTTAGTCACAATGAGTTTCACAACTGAATTTACAATTAATCACTGAATACACAAATTTGGACGAGCGAGTACAAATGAATACGAGTTGGACACGTACACTATGAGAGCTGGTCGAACAATGACTAGAAGAGATGAGTCGGCGTCCTCAAGAGTTTGGTGGTGAGTTGAAGGTGGGGTGAGGTGTTAGCCCCCGATGATTGATTGAGTGATCATTGGACGCGCATGAGTGGTCTGATGTCTCGAGTAGTTGATAGGCCCAGAATTATTGATGAGTTGCGCGGTTGAGTTACGCATATTAATGAGGGTTGTGCGCATGACCGAGATGCGCCAACCACTCAAATTAAGGGCGCGAATAAGTGCAGCCCGGGAGGTGCTGCCACTAATGGTCAGTGACGGAACAAATATATATGAAATATATACAGGAATACTTCAGTAAAAGTATAATTACGTTATCAAATGCATGTCTACTAGATGCAATTCCTAATATATTTTTACAGTGCACTTACAGATGAATTCGTCAATTTATTTTTCTAAATAATGCGCAATATATATGACAATAACTTGTTAAAAGTATATTTTGAGCTCGTGATATATATTAAAAACAATTTCAGTATATATGTAGCGTCGCTACATCCTATATTCGAGCGCAGCGAAAATCCAAATTCAAAACAATAATCGACCAAACTCGGCAATCATCGGAACGACACAAAATTCTCTCTTTTGTTGACAATCGACTTCCCAACCGAGACAACATCGAATTCGGGAGAATCAAAAATAATTTAACCATTCTATTTCGGTCGTTGCTCGACAACACTTATCGTCTCGCATAATATTACTTAGCATAAAATAAATCTACAACCTTGTAATAACTAAATAAATCAATTTGTGAAATTAACAAAAACATAGTTAGTGAACTTAAGGTACCTGACAACCGCAATCGCTACATTGGTGACCCCGACGAGATCTAAGTGTCAGAACAATTCGATTTTGCAACAACGTAAAAAACCGCGTGCACACGTGCCCACTAAAACATTCCGTCGCTTACGGAGTATATACTCGCCGCGTAAAAGACCGCGCAAATTCTACGTCCCTGCAAATCAACAAAAAATAGCCGCCCACGCACATCGGAAATTATTAATTTCAATACGCACAGGTAACAATTTCGCAAATTCGAGAACATTCCAAGAGACGAAACACTTATCCTATCGTCCGACTATTCTTTCCGCACAACGTGAACAATATAAGAGTGAAACAATATTTACATTGTGCGCGAAACAGAGGTAGAGCGACAAAGTACGCTAATATCGTGTTTACACTCGACATTACTTGGCGCATTCCTGAGCATCTTACATACATTGTGCCGCTCCAGTGTCCGAAATAAAGACCCATAGTGACTTTAGTAAACACACAGAACAATGTCAAACAATAACACACCGCCGCCCTCTCCACCTCGCATCTACAGGATAAGAGCTCCACCGTTCAGCCTAGAGAGACCTAGCATTTGGTTCGTACAGCTTGAAGCACAATTTCGACACCAAAACATACTCGCGGAGTTAGACAAATTCTATCAAACACTCCCACTCATCGATACGAGATACGCAGCGCAGGTGCAAGACCTGATGTTGAACCCTCCAGCTGAAAATCCATACACAACGCTGAAAAACACATTAATTTCGCGTTTCACAAAATCAAAAGAGGCCAATATATTGCAGCTATTGGATAGAGAAAACTTAGGTGATCGCACACCATCACAACACCTGCGTCACCTATGCAGCCTCGTCCCCAACATCGATGAGCAAATATTGAAAACACGCTGGCTCTCACATCTACCACCCGATATTCAAGCGACGTTGGTCACTTCCAAAAACGCAACAATAACAGAGCTCAGCGAACTCGCGGACCGAATCGTTGACCTCCAAATGCTCAAGCACGTCGCGGAAGTAGCAGCCCCTGACGTCCAACAACAAATCGCAGCTCTAGCCAAACAAGTCGCAGCGCTCACAGCAGCAGTCAAGGACCACCCTCGCACTGGACGATCTCAAACCAAGAACAAAAGCGAAAAACGTAGCAGATCTGCCAGCCAATCGCAAAACAGATATGCATCAGACGAAACAATCATTTGTTGGTATCACAGCACCTTCGGTAAGAAAGCAAAGAAATGCTTGCCCGATTGCAAGTTGCAGGGAAACTCGAACGAGAATCGCTAATGGCGGACCACGATTCTCATTTCCCAAGCAGCCGCCTATTTGTCAGAGATAAAACAACAGGAACAAACTTCTTGATTGACACGAGATCAGACATCTCTGTTTATCCACAAAGGCGCTTCAAATCAAAACAGAAACCACTCTCCTATCGGTTATATGCTACAAACGGTACAACCATAAACACGTACGGTACAGCAGTGCTCAACCTCGACCTCGGCTTACGCAGAGATCTAACTTGGCGATTCGTCGTAGCAGATGTCACGCGAGCAATTATTGGAGCTGATTTTTTGAGTCATTTCGGCATCCTCGTTTACCTGAAAGGTCACCGCATCATCGACGAGACCACGAGTATCACGTCAAGTGGAAAACGAGCTAACACACAGACAAGCTCAATTGAAGCAATCCAGTCGAACGACGACTCAAGCTACGCAAAACTCCTCAAAGAATTCATAGCAATTACAAAACCTGATGGCGCCCCCCTGAGAACACAATTTTCCACTGAGCACCACATCAAAACAACAGACGGCCCGCCGGTCTCAAGTGAAGCCAGACGGCTAGCACCGGATAAATTGAAAATAGCGGAAGAAGAGTTCGAAAAAATGGTGAAACTCGGAATCGCTCGCCGCTCGGATAGCCCGTGGGCTTCCACACTGCACCTCGCAGAAAAAAAATCAGGCGACTGGCGTCCTTGCGGGGATTACAGACGCTTGAACGATCGAGCAATCCCAGACAAATACCCAGTACGTTACCTAGAAGATTTCGCCGCAAACCTACACAATAAAAAAATATTCTCTAGACTCGATCTAGTACGCGCGTTCAACCAGATACAAGTCGCAAACGAGGACATACCAATGACGGCAATTATCACGTCCTTTGGACTCTTCGAATTCACAATGATGACATTTGGTCTTAAAAACGCAGCACAAACTTTCCAACGGTTCATGGATGAGGTCACGTACGATCTCCCATTCGTTTTCACTTATCTTGACGACCTGCTCGTCGCATCCGAAGACGAAAATGAACACCTGAAACATCTGAAAACATTATTTCAACGACTCCAAGACGCAGGACTTGTGATAAACACAGCAATATCGTGTTTCGGCCAAACAGAAGTCACATTCCTCGGACACTTAATAACAGAGCACGGTATCACACCTCCACCAGAAAGGGTGACTGCCATATCTGAATTCCCAAAGCCAAAAACAGTCAAGCAACTACGCGGATTTCTCGGCACAATCAATTTTTACCGAAAGTTCATCAAAGGAGCCGCACAATTATTAGCTCCGCTCAACGAACAACTCGAAGGTAAAAATGTCAAGAGTTCACACGAAATCAATTGGACTCCGACACTCGAACGAGCCTTCGCAGAATGTAAACACCCACTCGCGTCGTCGACACGACTCGCGCACCCAAACAATAACACAGAATGGGCTGTGTTTACAGATGCGTCAGAGATAGCAATCGGAGCAGTTCTTCAACAAAAATACAAAACAAACTGGCAACCTCTAGCTTTCTTCAGTCGGAAACTTTCTGCGTCTGCCCAGAAAATGTCAACATATGACCGTGAATTAAATGCAATATACGAAGCTATCCAACACTTCCGACATATTTGCGAAGGTCGACACATAAAAATTTTCACAGACCATAAACCACTGATACACGCGTTCAAACAAAAACCAGAACGTGCATCACCGTGGCAATTTCGCAGACTGCGTTTTATCAGCCAGTTCACCACAGACATTACTCACGTCGCTGGTACAAACAATATCGTCGCTGATACACTCTTACGCGTGGAAGCCATATCAACCGCAGTATCGATGGAAGAAATCGCTCAAAACCAAATGAATGACGAAGAACTCCGCGAGATACGCAACGATCCAAACACTGCACTCGAAATACTAATTTATTTGATAAATTTTTATAAATTGGTAGAGTTTCCATAATCCAATCAGTATTTTTCGCAAATTTTTGAAAATTACATCCTAAATAAGAAAATGGAATCTAATCAATAACTTAGCCAATTATAATCATAACGAATATTTAATACTCAATTACCTTCTAGCATTAATTTTATATTTTGGTGAATAGTACATACACATACAACATGTGTACCACTACTTCCAGCAAGAATACAATGCGTAGGCCTCAAACTCGCAAATTTAGAGAATCCGATTGTTACTGAATCGTACTTTGCTTTGAAATTGTGGTATAATTCTTTCAAATTACATAAAACTAACTTTTTTTGTACTCTGGTTCGATTACCATTACAATCTTTCACGGATTTAACATCTTTCATGCCCGCTAATTGTTTAGAATTCTCTTCGCTTTCGTAGAAGTCAATAACAAGTTTTTTTATATCCAAATTAAGCGACTGATTACCCGCCGGAGCTTTTGAGGGATTAGAATTTTCAATACTAATGTCACTAGAATTTGAGTCAACATTCTCGGATTCACTGATTTCTTTTTTGAAATTCAATACCAATTTTCGAGAAGAGTTAAACTCATGTGCTATGACTGACTCCCCAACTATCAGGCAAAATTAAAAGTAACTTTTTTTCATCGATCTGTGAAGAAAGTAATCGATAGCATCAGTATTAAGAAATCGAAATATTTTAAAATGATCGAATGTTATAAAAATTTACTTGTCATATTCAGCATTATATAATTCTTTCACTTTAACTATCATTGAACAGTGATCTTGATTTATTTTACTGTACGCAGATTCTGGTAATATTCCAAATTGTAATTGGAACTTATTCTCGAAAGCAGCATAGCAATCGTCTAGTTTTTTTGCTCCGTAATTTAGTGCAGAATATAATCTAAAATCACATAAATAGGAAGATAATTGAATAGGTTTTAATTCCGTAAGGAAAATATCGAGTCAATGGGAAAATGTTCACCTGTCTTTTTCAATAAAAATAATTTTCAAAAACCGCTCCAGAGAATGATCATTATAATCGCCAAGATTGTCGCTAAAATTACTGATAGTTCTAGAAAGACTGCTTCCTGGAGTACTTATTTCAGCTGATATACTCAGATTCGCAACACTCACTTGACTTGAAATAATATTCTCTTCCTTTTGTACCGGTGGAATATATTCTCTAACACGAAATCTACAACGTACACATAACATTGAAGTTTCATCTGCATCAGGAAATTTCCAACGATCTACATTGGGAAATTTTCGTAAATCCTTATATACTTTTTTATCTACAAATTTTGAATAATTAGTTATTAAAGATTGATATTAAACACTGAGCCACTGACTTAATCGATTTCATTTACAGATTATATATGCGAGATAAAGTACATCGTATTAGTCACTGACGTGGCTCGATGACAACAATCCTTTGTCAATCTTATACGCTCACTCATTGGGATCAAAAATTAAAGGAGTGCAATAATGATTATAAACTTGAGCAATTATATTCGTGTTAACTTCAAGCTGTCAAGCAAACACAGAATGACATTAGTCAACAAATATTCACAAGAAGAAAATAAGTGGAGAGAGTTGTGAGCGCCATCTGCATCGTATAAACTCAATTTTTTAGCGAGCAGTTTGAAAGTTTTAATATTTGACAGAAAATGATTTTACTATTCCGAATAATCGTATAACGCTTAGCGGATATAGCGTTTAATTTAATTGTAATTGATCAAGAAATATGCACATCGTGAAAACTACATATTTTGTGGGAAAAACTCTGATCTTACAGGAAAAAAAAGTCAAATTAGAAGTACCTTGCGCCGCACATCGAGAAAAATCAATTTTTCCACTTTAATTGGATTTTGAAAGGTCTTCTGATGTGTTTATGGTAAAATTTTCCTCATCTGAAAAATGAATAAAGAAGTTAAAAAAAATTTTGTTTCAAAATTTCAAAAAATCATCACTCCAGCACCGCTGCATATTAAGGGCTGAAACTTTGAGGAAACTTTTCTTTCATTATAGAGAACACCTCCACAAATTTCCAATTCAATCCGCGAGGGTCGCTCCGTAAAATTGTACTTATTTGGTGGAATGACCCATACATATATGTAGGGAGCGTGGTGTGTGGGAAAAGGTTACACATTAACTCACTACTAATAAATTATTAATATATTGCGATTAATATGTTTAACTGTAAAAGTTTATTGTGCGATGCTCGCGTGTACAACGGAAGGAAGTATATCGTCAAGAGTATATGTATATCGAGTCGCGTGTCGATGATGAATAATTATAAATTCGGGACAATAGATGTGCTCTCGCGCGCACACCGCGGTGCATTAAGGGAAACCCGAATATTTGATATCGAGCGAAGGTTGGCGAGATCACCCGAGTGCCAAACGCTCGACATTGCATGTAGCGATGCGCTACACATATATACAAGGTTGACCATATTCGAAGCACCCATCAGGCAACGCTGTAACTTTTGATAGCGATGTCAAATCTACTTATGACCTACCGCGTTTGAAGCGTCGTTCCAAGCAGATTTTTACCATGGAACAGTACACGCAACGCGAACGCTATAAAATTGTTGAAATTTACATTCAACAAAACAAGTCAATAGTGAAAACTCAACGTGCTTTTAAAAAAATAAATAAAGTGAAAAGTGCGCCTTCCAAGAAAACAATTTATCGTTTGTATGAAAGATTTACAACTGGTGATGCTCTTGCTAACCCAAAGAGGCCAAATAAAAAGCGACCAAGGCGATCGGATGAGATAATTGCAGCCTTACGAGCCAGTATTGAGTAGTCATCAACAACATCCCTAAAACGCCGTTCTCAGCAGCTCGGCATTCCCCGATCCACTTTACAAGGCATTTTACGTGTTGATTTGCACTTGTTTCCGTACAAAATTCAATTGACACAAAAATTGTTGCCTACCGATAAACCACGTCGATTGGAATGGGCCCAAAGAGTCATGATCATTTTAGCATAAAATGATCATGACCAATGAAGCTCATTTTCAGTTGAGAGATTCAAGAGGTACCTCTTCACGATGCAAAAGTCACTGTTTGGTGCGACGTTTGTGCTAAAATGGTCATTTGGCCGTTTTTCTTCGAAGATGATAATGGCCACACGGTTACTGTCAATCAGGACCGTTATCGCGATATGATAACCAATTTTTTCATGCCTATTATTCGTCGAAAACGTATAGGGCACTACTGGTTTCAACAAGACGGTGCGCCACCACACACAAGCCGTACTACAATTGATTTTTTAAAGCAATTGTTCCCTGGCCGTGTGAAGTCAAAAATGGTGATTTCGATTGGCCGCCAAGATCACCAGATTTAACGCCTCCAGACTTCTTTTTGTGGGGTTATTTGAAATCGAAGGTTTACGTTAATAAACCAAAGACCTTAGAAAAGCTGAAAACCAACATCCGTCATGAAGTAGCCGCTATTGCGGTCGGAATGTTGAAGAAAACCATGGAAAATGCTGCAAAACGGGCACCATACGCCGTAGAGACCAAGGGCGACCATTTATGAGATATCATATTCAAGAAATAATGTAAACAAATCTACTTGAACCCAATTAAATGATTCTGATGAGGAACAGACAAAAAATGGTGTTTTCTTTGATTTATTTCAAAATTAAATGTGCACTTCGAACATGGGCAACCTTGTATACGAGGGTGGTCCGATAAGTACTTAGCATGTAAAAGAAAAACGAAAATTTTGGGAAAGTGGCGATATTTTTTCAATGTAGTCGCCTTTTAGTTGGATACACTTGATCCAGCGATGCTCCAACTTCTTTAACCAGTCTGAAAAATACCTTTTGTCGAGGCCTGCAAAATAAGCCTCTATGGCGGCGATGACTTCCTCATTTGACTATATTTCTGCCCGGCGAGTGACTTTTTTCCAGTTTGAAAAAAAAAGAAGTTCCACTGGATTATATCTGGAGGATACGATCGGTGGGGCAGCAGTTCGTAGCGCAGTTCGATCAATTTGGCCGTGGCGACGCCGGAGGTGTGACCCGGCGCGTTGTCATGTCGGAAGAGCACTTTTTTCTTCACCAAATGGGGCTGTTTTTTTTTAATTCGGCGTCAAGTCGACTTAATAATTCGGCATAGTAGAGCCCTGTGATCGTTCGGATATTATCCAGGTAGTCGATGTGGATCACACCTTGGGAATCCCAGAAAAAGATGGCCATCAATTTTCCGGCCGATAGGACAGTTTTCGCCTTCTTCGGAGCACGTTTGTCGGGTGAAGTCCACTGTTTTGACTGTTCCTTTGTATCTGGTCTGAACCAGTGGACCCACGCTCCGTCGACGGTCACGAACGGACGCAGAAACTCCTCCGAATTGCGCCTCAACAGCTTCAAACATTACTCTGAAGTGATCCCACGGTTACGCTTGTTGTCCAGAGTCATCAATCGCGGCACCCATCACGCCGACAGCTTTCTCATGTACAAAATTTCATACAAGATATGACACAAGCGGTCTTTTGAGATGCCTACGATCTCAGCTATCTCACGTAACTTCAATCGGCGTTTTACCAATATGAGATCGTGAATTTTTGTCACGTTATACTCCGCGGTAGCCGGTTTTTGGGCATCTAGGCGTGGCTCATCAAAAACCAACGTGCGACCACGTTGAAATCGTTAAACCAATTTTTGACGATCGCCATCGAAGGAGTAGAGTCACAGTACACAGCATCCAAGCGGTCTTTGATTTCACTGTGTGATTTTTCTTCCAAAAACAAGAATCGAATCACCGACCGATATTGCTGTTTTTCCATTTTTCTAAACTCCGTGGACACGTCCGCTTCCACAGGCGATCAAAACGAAACTGCGCGTCCATTTTGGCTGAATGTTCGACAGTAGCCGTCTTCGAGAATGTTCTACACGACAGTAAATTTCTTTTGCGATTGCGGCCCCATCGGGCAGTGAGGCTAAGGAATTATCGGACCGCCTTCGTACACTTATCCCGAAACTATATAGTGATATAAAATAAAAACAAAACACACAAAACCACAATCACGTATATAATTTAAGGTATTGGTTAAGATAGCAGTAAATGATTTAGAATGATTTTTGATGTTAAATTTACATTCACGCTGATTCGTCTTATTAATTATTATTCTTAGCTCTATTTGTACATTAGTTTTCAAAGATAATTTGGTGAGTGCGTATTTGAATTGTGCACGGGTGAGAAGCACAACTATTATTGATGTGGGTTGTAAGGCCACTACCAATTTGTCAATTATACCGTTCACAGATCTTTCGTATTTGTAGCACACTATTTGTCACTTTAACCACTTCAACACACACAGAAGTAACGCCGCAGGCAGATGTAGAAAATGATGCAATCCCAGGGTCGTAAAGCCACGTGTGGCATCAGCTTCAAGATCTATATTGCAACTACGATCAGTATTAATTGAAATTACTGGTGATGAGCAGGGGAATGAAAAAAACAATGTATACGTCAATTGAGGAGGCACTTAGCGGAAATGCAGACTTGTTGCACGCACAGCACAGTGAGATGACAGCGTAGCGCAGACACAAGAGGCACAGTGTTGATACAGCGAATATTCGATCGTAACTGACCAATACTTTGTTGCGTCTAACGGTAAGCAGCATCAGTGTTGCACCCTCGTGGACAAAAGTGCGACCAACATGGCTTAGCAACCGTTGTACTTAGATTAGTACAGAAAAGTCAAGAACATTTTCAAACAAGGATATATTGAAGAGAAACACGAACAACTTTTTAACGGAAGTTTGAAAATGATCTTAGAAAAGTCCGATATGAAGATTTTACGAAATGCTGATGATCGAAAATGGCAGATTGCAACGATGTTGTCAAGTCGAGAGTGAGTTCAACAATGTAATAAAATAAAGACAAGAAATATTTTAATTTACTTAAAGAAATTTCATATACTAAAGTACGAAGACGTACATTATAATTGTGAAAAAGATGCCATGAACCCAGATTAACGTTTATTTCCTTCTGATTAAAAAAAAATCTACTACTATAAAAATACGGAGATATAATACTCCAAACACTACTAGATGTTGAATAAAACGTGACGGCCACATGTTTTCGACGTCCATAAAATACCCGTGGCAAAATTGTAAGTGACCGATCTATGCATTATAATCGCTCAGAGAAGAGAGCGTTTGGAGAAAACATTCGAAGCAAAAGAATCTGATGATGACTACGTGTGGGATAGTGACGACGATGAATATCTTTCACCGTGTGACACGGTAGCTACGGATTGTGATGATACAGGTAATTAACATTTCTCTTTTCTATTGTGCACGTCAATAATTATGATGTATTATGTTTTATAAATTGTGTATATTTTTCGGAATAGCTGATGAAATTGCACTCAATAATGAAGATGACGATAAAGAAAGTGAAGATAGAGAAGATGAAGGTGAAGGTGAAGTAGAGGCGACGGGGTCAGGAATTACAGCGAAAGATGGTACTCAGTGGGCTGGGACACCACGAAGTGAACATCAAGTTGAAAGGCGTAATATTGTGCAAGAGAGATGTGGACTTAATAGGACCACCAACATGCTGTCAAATCTCGACACATTCAAGTTATTTTTCACTCCAGGAATGGCTTATATCATTATACGTCATACTAATAAAAAGACAAGCTCAACATATGCAGCATATAATGAAAAAAATCCAGAGTAAAAAGTGCTAGTGTGGAAAAATCTTGAGCTGCAAGAGTTTCATGCATTCTTGGCTATTTTGATAACCTCTGGCGCCAACAACTCCAATATTGACAATACAGTGGATATGTGACAGTCGTATTCATATCCATTGTATCGTGCAGAAATGGGCATTAATCGCTCCTGGAACATTATTCGTTTTATTCGATTTGATGATTCCAATACCCGAGCTCAGCGCATGGGGAGTGATAAAGCTGCTCCAATACGATACATTTGGACAATGCTTAATAATAATTTAGCAAAACATTATAAGCCAACAGAATACCTGTGAATCGACGAGCAACTTTATCCATAGCGGGGTCGAACTAAATTCACTCAGTATATGCCATCAAAGCCGGCGAAGTATGGAATCAAAGTATGGTGGATATGTGATGCTGAAAATTCGTATCCACTTGCTGGACAGCTTTACACTGAGAAATCGAGTAATGGTCGTGAGAAAAACGTTGGTGAGAGAGTCGTCAAAAACTTGGTGGCACCGTACAGAGGACTCGGTAGGAACACTATAATGGATAATTACTTCACTTCTCTTCCATTCGCAAAATTTTTACTATCCTGGAACTTGGCGATTGTTGGCACTTTGAAGAAAAACAAGGCATACATTCTACCAGCAATTGCTGTATCATGAAAAAGTACCCATGTGCAGCTATGTCTCAAAAAAAAAGGTAGTAATTATGCTTTCATCAATGTATCCAGAAGCAAAACATGGTGATAGGGCAATGAAAAAACCCGAAATTATTGAGTTGGATGACTAGTCAAAAGCTGGAGTGGACACGATGGATAAAATGTTGGGTAGATATACTACCAAAAGATCAACTCAAACGTGGCCTCTAGCATTTTTCTACAATAATCTCGCTGTCGCCTGCCTTGCAGCATATATTTTGTATTATGAGAATAATGAAATGCTCACTAAAAAATCGTATGAACGACGATTATTTTATCGGCAATTGGGCGGCCAGCCGTGTACTCCACAAATCATGAGACATTTCACAAATAAAGTGGCGATTGAATCTTTTCTTGGTTGACCTATCAATACGTATGCGCAGCCAACAACATCTGTATCATCGAGATCCCAGACACAGCTCGATTCAGCCGGAAGGAAAAAGATTACAAGTGTATACTACGCTTGTCTTCAAAGTGAATTTAAAAAACATCGCAAAATTAGAAAAATATGTTCGGTATGTGAGAACCCTATTTGTGATGAACACTGTATTACAACCACGACATGTAAAGTGTGTGCGAAATGATCAAATTTTACTATTATATTCATATGGCACTGTATTATTATAAATAAAAAAAAATACAAATGAATAAATAATCAAAAAATGAAAAAAATTATTACTACAATAAATAAAACCGGAATTATGTTTTTCTTACTTACTGTCTTTGCTATAGTTCAGAATAAGAATTGTTTAAATAAAAGGAATTCCAAATGATATTGTTTATTATTTATTCAAAAGTCAAATCGCCTAACTACTTTAATAAACAGTATCTTTAGTATGTATAAAACCGGCATTCATACATAACCTCGGTGGATACCCGGGTATCTGATTATTGAACTGTGGAAGTATCAAATTTGATAGTTAATAACAGTTATTAAATAATTGATTATACAAAAATTTGACGAAAAATGGGTGTCAAACTACTTTAATTTTGGGGATCCGGGCGGTCATAAAATTTTTTTGACGGGGAGTTAATAAATCCTACCTGCAAAACTGAAATGGATACCCGAGTACCCGGTCATTGACCGGACGATTAAATGGAAAAGAAATCAGCAAAATTCTGTACAAAGT
>CAJUYH010004365.1:0-11352 GCA_910591685.1 Galerucella tenella
CTATTAAAAAATCTGCATTAGCATTAGTTAAATAATTTTTGGCACCCAAAAGCAATTGATAGCGGATATTTAAATCTACCGCCGTAGTTTTCACGCGTGACGCTAGCCTGTAGCGTCAAATGTGGTCACGTTGTATGAATTAGAATCATAGATTAAAAATTAGAATAGAGCGCTATCTGAAACCATAGGTGGCGCATTGTTGGCGCATGAGAGTTTGTAATACCTGGCAACACTGCGTGTAACTCGTAACTCATTATTTGAAGGGTGTTTGAAGCGTCTGAAGTTTGTTACAATATTCTGTACATGTACATGCAGTTTATATAAAATATTTTATTATCTCGACAAAAGATACAAATTCTTACACTCTGAGTTGTGAACGATGGCATCCAGAGTTATGAAAAAGAATACATTAAGATTGGGTCAATGCATTTTTAGGGTAACACTTTATTATATAATCTCATATATTTAAATTCCTTATATTAAGTACATTCCTTTTTAGGCCCAATCTACTATGTCAGCATTTGAGATTCAACATAAGACACCGCTTATTAAAAAACAAGTAAGTTGGTAAATTTCATACAAACTACTAATAAATATCAATTTGTAATGTTCTGACAAAAATATTTGTATTAAAAATGAAAGATAACTGTATAGTGTTTCACATAAGTGATCAACTATTTTATATCAAACATTTTCTTGTTTTAGTTTGCTTATGAACCTTATATGAGCAGTAAATTCCAAACCATAAAGATCACTCCTGTCTCAACTTATTTGTGTTTGCTCCATTTAGTCAAGTTAAACATAAAGTTGGATAGTTTTTATTGTTTTTATAATATTTTAGAATTCAATTCCTATTGCACTTTATGGTGGTAGAAATGCAGTATCAATGTTACCTGGTGGGGGCATTGGACCAGAATTAATGGCATATGTTAGAGAAGTTTTCAAGTATGCTGGAGCACCTGTAGATTTTGAAGTCATTGATATTGATCCAAAAGCTGAAGATAATGTTGAATTAGAATATGCATTAACTTCCATTAAACGTAATGGAGTAGCTATTAAAGGTAACATAGAAACAAAAAGTGAGAGTGCTGGAGTTTTATCCAGGAATGTAGCCATAAGAAATGAATTAGATCTGTATGTTAACATTCTTCATGTTAAATCATATCCTGGTGTTCCTGCTAGACAGAAAGATATTGATATTGCAATTATTAGACAAAATACTGAAGGTGAATATGCCATGCTAGAACATGAGGTGAGTTTTTTTTTGTTAAGATTGCATGAGGAATACTTGTGGAATATATTATTTACTATTGATTGTGTGCTACTTGG
Source organism: Galerucella tenella (assembly GCA_910591685.1). Lineage (NCBI taxonomy): Eukaryota > Metazoa > Arthropoda > Insecta > Coleoptera > Chrysomelidae > Galerucella > Galerucella tenella. Next base: position 1,330 of record CAJUYH010004365.1, read on the forward strand.
ATTTGAAAATGGGTTCTTTCCAACCAGCAATTCTATTATCGTATGTAACCAGTAACTGAACTATTTAATGCACATGTGTTAGAGAAATTAGTAATATTACTGGTAATCTTTTACCAAACGGTTGGAACATATTTTGAACTAGCTTAGTAATAGCACTGATGCTGATGCACACATAAACTTATTAAACCTTGCACAGAAATAATATAATATAACCAGAAATGCACAAAAAATTAGGGATGCTGTTGTAAATACTTTCCCATAGACAATTGATTTTGATATCATTGAGAATATATTTTATTGCATTAACATTAATCAGAAAATAAAAGTATAAAAACAAGACATTTTGTTTGTAATATATATCATTTATTATAGAATATCATAGAGACATTACTCACAAGTTGAGATAAAGTTTAATGTAATTACAGTCTAATTGCTAAAACTCACCTTTATCAATTGAACATCATCAAATGAAAAAATCTTTAGGGGTAATGAAAATCCGTCTTGAATAATGACATTCTTTGAACAAACACTTATGTTTTTATCACTTATAATTGCACAAGTGGTTTGTATTTTATCCGGTAAATGAGAAACTATTTCCTAGCAATTTGACGAGAATAACTGTCAACTATTAAAAACATGACACCGAAGGTGGAGTGTTTTTAGGTTGACAGTTATTCGAGTCAAATTGCTAAAGGAAACAGTTTGGAATTTGAACAACACAAATTTACCCAATATCAATACAAACCTCAAGTGTAATTCGGCAGGACAATTTAATGAATGAGAAATTTGGAAACATATCAATGCAAACTTTATTTATGAAACATTAAAAATAAACACATTTTTATTTTAATGTACAATTAATTGAAAACGCAGTTATTGAAATTCATACTAGGAACAGTGATATTGATGAACAAATGAATAAGTGAAAAAACCACTAGTGTATTTGTCGCTGTAAAAGTTAAAGCTAACTTTTGCCGCTGTCAAAGTGACAATTGCACTGTGGCACATGCGATTTTTTATACATGAATTAAATTGTCAATGCAAAAATTAACATTTAATACTTGATAACAAAAATGAAACAAATATAACCCTTCAGGCTTGAAAATACATAAAAAATAAATACAACAAACTTATAAAAACAAAAATGGACACTTTTAACCTAAAAATATCAAATTAGTGAAACTTAATACTAATAATATCATCTATATCAAAATATCACAAAAACAAAAGTCTTTGTAGCCTTAATAATTATGTAGGTAAAAAGCAAAATTATATGTATATTCTATTTTGACCATTTTTTAAATACATCATAAGTAGAAGCAATTTAGCAGAATATTAAGTGGTTTCGGACTCCATTCTTCCCTTCTTTATTTTATTAAGAACTGCACAAAGAAACAGTCAGAAAGAAACAGTGCACACTATTTGCAAAACAGTTCAAAAACTGAAAACCCACTTCCATAACTTATTTACACTTTCCATAAGAAACCAATTTGACAGTTTAAAACAAAAATGTTACCATTGTGCATGTTTCTTAATTTCAGAACTTTCCATACTTGCTATCAAGCAAGAATCGTTTCAACGGTAATTTTACTGGTCCACAAACGGGATGGAACAGAGAACTGATAGTAATCAAGAGTTCTGTACCAGTAATTTCAGATGGTTGGAACGATTTTTTTCAACTGCGCATGTGCATTAGTAATGTTACTGTAAATTACTGGTGGTTGGAACGAATCTAATGAAAAGTAGTTTAAACAAAGGATCAAATTTTATATTTTTAATGCATGTTTTCCTATTACTATTAATACCAAAGCCTTTTTTGTGTAACCCTATTGAGAACAGATCTACACAAATGTAAGGCAAATTGACACTATGAATACAAAATCTGTGCTCAAATCCATAGATAACATAACACTGATAGATGGGAATCTGACTCGTGGCGCTTTATATGACGAATTAATTTTACCAGTGGCGCCACCTTACGGGTCGGAAAATGAAACTCTAACACATTTGACATGGTTGTGATCTCCGCTAACAGTGGAAAAAGAAGATTCCTGTAAATTTACAGTTTTTCGCGGCTGGCGCCATATTCAAAATTACTGTGATTCTATTTTTATTGCAATATGGCATTTATGGTCCATTTTTTGAAATTTCATTCAAAGTAACTCAACATTTTAATTGATATCACAATAATAACAATCAAATAGTCAAGTTAAATTAAATGAAATATCAAAAAATGAACCATATAATGCCTGGAGTGGGAAAAATAAAGCAACAATCATCAAGTTTATATATTTTATTTAAAATAAAAAGTACACAGCAAATAAAACGTTTTTTACATCTTTTAATGACAAACAGGAAGAACAATAAATGTAGTAAATTATTTTGAATAGCATACGATGTAAGGTAAAACGATTTTTTAAGGTAAGAAGCATTAATAAGTTTATGATTAACAGTGATCAGGGAAAGACGCAAAGTACAACAAATAGTGGAACAGTGACCCTCTCACCGTTATTGTTGAAATACAGAAAAAGATGCATATTGTGGAGTACAAAAATAATCAAATATAACATATTGAAGTTAAAAATTCACAAACATTCAATAAAAATCAATAATCACTGAAATAGGAGAAGCAGGTATTGTTTTCAAACAAATAACTTTTAGTAAATACATAATACACAAATATGAGAAGATAATGAAAAAATGGGCATGTTCATCAGTCAACTTAACGCATTGCTTGAAGGGTCCTTGCATTCGATCGATCTCATATAATCGAGATATATGCGACCAAGATGCCACTTTCTTGCTGCCGTTCATCTCGTATTGAAGATCCTTACTTAAAAGACCGTTCCTGATCCCCTTTAATAAATGGGGGGGATCATAAAGGTGAACGATCTCTTGAGAAGGATCTTCAACTGTGTAAGTTAGGGGCCCAGTGCGACTAGGTCCTACTAATTGATTCACGGCAGCTTGATTAGTGGCACCTTGGTCACATACAGTTGCGATCACAGTGATACCGATCGCCTGCAATTCTCCAATAATCGTTTTGATGCAATGCACCAAGTCGACTGTTGGTGTGGTACCTTCACAAAATCCAAAAAATATGGGTTGCTTCCAAGGTTTACAAATACCTTTTGCCATGAATACTAGGGCGTGGTCAGCAAACTGTAACCTTCGCTTCCTAACACCTAAGTCCACAAACCCATCTACAGAATGTGTTTTCAGATTATATTTTAAATGAGGATGAAGAGAAATTTCATCAAACATTAAAACACAATACCTGTCCTCCTCCCCCAGCTTACTGACCTGGATCTTTAAATGTGTGAAAATGTGTTCATTTACACCTGGTAAAAAGGATACACTATTCAGTATTTTGTTTAAAGATTTCCGGGATGGTACCTAAGCTGAAAAAGTTGGACAGGAAGCGATATGCTCGGGCGCTTTTCTTGTACAATGACAGTGAAAACAATTTGTCATCTTGGCAGAACCTACGCCCCTTGGGCTTCATACGCAAATTTTTCAGATTTGATTCAAAAAAATTGAGGGCCACTTTCGAGTAATTACCCAACATGTTTACTAACCCTTCATTTTCAGTAACTAGTTTCACAAAATGTTTTATATCTTTTTGGTCAACATTTTTTGCTCTAAGGCGCTTTATGAGGGTCACTGTCTAGTAAAAATCTTTTTTTGTTGATGTCTCGGCTTCTGCAAATAAAGAAAGTAATTTGAGTTAACTGTTAAATGTACTCATTTCAAAGATATTTTTTAAGAATAACATTGTTTCGTACACATAAAAAAATTGTTTTATCTATCAGCTACTGTTTCTGTGGGCAGATCGGCAGATGTATATTGAAGAAAACATGAAACACATCCATTTCTAGTTTGCTTATGATTATGACTTGGTTATGACTATCATTACTAATATATTATATTATCTAATTAAATTTGGATATTTTTATTCATATAGCTCACACATATATGATTGTAAACATTTAGGTACATATTTATTTCTTGAAACTACTCACCTTTGAAAAACGCTTGTACCTTTCTTCGAGAAATTCTTTTTTTTTCACTTCTGCGAGATGGAGCATACATATTTGCAGTATCTGTAGACAATTTAATCATTTACTAATATAGTAGTATAAAACATGTTATTCAGTTTGTTTTTTATGGAAATTAAACAAATCAAATAATATAACAAAAGACACATATAGATACATACCATTATTTGATAATGGCTTAATGCTCTGCAAAATGTCCTCCTCACACACCCGGCTCGTGGATGGAATAGCTGTAACATAAAAATTATGTTAATATTTCTTAGGTACATTGTATGACAGCCAAAATTATATCATAACGAGTTGCAAAACACCCACCATTAATCAATTCCCTTGAATAGGTTTTGGTTGGTGTTGTCACCTTCCCAACTGGGGAATAAAAAACAGATTCTTTCATCGCATTTACAGAAACTTTGTATAAGTTAAATTATATCAAGCTTACAACAATAAACACCTTTATTTTGCTGAAGAGCTGTTACCTGTGAGGGTACCATAGTGAGAAACAAAAAATCAGATCCATTCAATAAATACACATTCAATAAATATATGTACAAAAAAATTTACTGACCAGGCAAAAACAGGGATGGCAAAGAAAACCTTTTCAATACCATGCCCTCGCCATTTTCCACTCTCACAAAGCAGTCCTGGCCAAAGTGACGAGGGCATATTCTCCAATTTTTGTGCCCTGTTAACCAAAAAGAGGTTTCCACTTCTCTCCAGCCAAACCGAACGTTGTTCTTCATGGCTCGGAAGTTTAAAGCTGTATTATAAAAGAGTAACTACTTCAATATTTTGCCACTTTTCAGTTAATTAAACATGTTTTATATTATAAAAAAAACTTACCGGGTGCACCTCACAGTACAGTCCTTAACTATACATTTTGTTGCCATTGTCTATATATAAAAAAGTCCACACTAAACTAAACTAACACATCGACCTTAACAAAATATTATATATATACAATAACTTGGAAAATTTACTACTAAGGCACAAAATTGACAAAATCGCCTACAACGTAGATAATTTAGACACGTCTACAAACAAGTGGTTATTAGGTTAAGTTAAACAGTCGAAGTGGGTGGAAGCAGGTGGAATAGTCCAAGAGCTAGAAATTTTGTGCTACAGTATCGAATGGATAGCTGAGCAGGTAAGCAAGTGTTGGCAAGCCCTACCTGGGTACACCAGGTACTGCGCATAGGAGAAAGGTATAAAAAATTTAGCCCAAAAAAAGTGTTTGATTCAGAGGCCAACAAACAGAAATCTAAATTTCAAAGCATATGAAATATATAATTAAAAAGGCAGACACTTTTGAGGGGGTTAACCTATAATAAAAACACCCTCAAGTTGTTTTTTTTAATACAAAATGAAGTGTTTGATTCACGCTGCCATTTTAACAGTATCTTAATTTCATATAATAAAAATTAATTACAAAAAGGCAGACACTTCTTTTGGGGTTTAATTATCGAAAAACATGAAAATAAATATTAATTTAAATAGAAAGAGATAGGCAGCGCATAGTCGTGGATGTAAGCGAGAGTACCGATTACCGGCCTAGCTACGGTCTTTCTCTTCGCTCTCATTGGCTGTTGGTCACGTGCTCTTGTACAGCTGTATTAGCTATACATTTTCAGTAAACATTTTATGCGTTGTTGTGAGCACATGTTTTTGTGATTTCTTTCAATGCGTGTATAAATTTGTTAAATCATTATTAAAAACAAAATATATGAATTGAATATTTGTTAATTTATGATAAATTCTGAAGTAAACTATTTTTATCTAATGCCGCTATGAAATGTGACACTTTAAGTCACTCCTTGACGTTAGGTAATGTCACATTTTTCATAACCTTCATATATCAGTAAAGTAAAGTAGTAAAGTAGTTGTGTAAAAACTTTACGTAACTGTTTATGTTTCAACATATTGATACCACATGAGTTTCAAAGAATAATTTATCAATTAGGTACTGTCAAAACTGACAATTATTTCATTATTTAAACTGACAATTACCCCATTATTTTAATTCAATAGTATTTTAAGATTTATAAACATTGAAAACAACATTATTCAGGACACAGTTATTTAAAGTAAGTCAATTTTCTGGGTGAATTCATCATAGTAACAATACTTGTAACACCATTTGAATCCACTTTAATATTATCATTGTAATTGGAGATTTTATTGAATAATATGAAAGCGCGGAATTAGATAAAACGTTGTACGTAAACACGTTATGAAGAGAGCGACATTGTTCAACTCGCGTAATTTGCAGAACTCGCTAGCGCTCGTTTTTGCAAATACTACGCTTGTTGAACGATATTGCTCTTTTCATAACTAGTTACGTAAATACCTATTTTTATAAAAATGGAAGTGGAATGTGAGGAAGGTGAGTCTGTGTCATGTGTTATATGCAAACAGAAAGATGCTAGAACGGTTATTGTTTTCTCTGAGACAACTTTAAATAAATGTGATTAAAAATTAAAGAATAAGTTATTTATAAAAATAAAAATATTTCATTGTGTTACTCCACAATTAAATTTAAAAATGTATAGCTATACTCTGTTTCTTATTGTCTGACAGCACGCGAAAAGATCACAGATGCTAGTCAGGTAGTAAACCATAAGCGTCACCGTTCATCTAAGGAATTTATTTACTAAGACATAATAAAACATTTAAAATGAAAGATGTTCGTGAACTAATGAAGTACTCATTGACAACAATAACTGAAGAGAACTGGAGAGATGATGTGATTCATGTAATTAAAGAGGAAGAGAAAATGTGGGTTTTAGATAACCTCATAGAACAAACTATAGAACCGATAGTGATCTCTAACGACGAGTCTTCGGATGATTCTTGTATGGCCAGCGAAGAGGATGATACTATAGATTGAATTTTTTATTTCCTATAAATGGTATGTTTACTTTACTTGACATATATTAATTCATTGTCAATAAATTTGAATTATGAAAATTAAACTATATTTTTTTCAATTAATTTAATTTAATAAAAATGAAAATGTAACTTGTTAATAGGCCTGAACGAATGAATTTTATTTCAACTGTAATGTCGACCGAATCTAATTAAATAAGCAGAATAAACTAATATCGTAATCTCCGCCACTGCCGCAATATTTATCGTTTATCTGGCATTGTTCAGTTTTATTACCATATTGTATTTTGAGCTGAAACAGGGATGTATAGATAACCAATACAGACACCTACTTGTTTTGTATTAGAATTTTAGTATTTACTTGTAAAATTCTTAGGATCACTCTGTAAAAGATAAATTTCTATTTGAATATTTAATGAGGCTACTGTGCTGTCAGACATTAAGAAATAAACTAGTACAGTACAAGAACACGTGACTAACAGCCAATGAGAGCGCAGAGAAAGACCGTAGCTAGGCCGGTAATCGGTGCTCTCGCTTACATCCACGACTATGCGATGCCTATCTCTTTCTATTAAAATTAATATTTATTTTCATGTTTTTCGATAATTAAACCCCAACAGAAGTGTCTGCCTTTTTGTAATTAATTTTTATTATATGAAATTAAGACGCTGTTAAAATGACAGCGTGAATCAAACACTTCATTTTGTATTAAAAAAAACAACTTGAGGGCGTTTTTATTATATGTTAACCCCCTCAAAAGTGTCTGCCTTTTTAATTATATATTTTATATGCTTTGAAATTTAGATTTCTGTTTGTTGGCCTCTGAATCAAACACTTTTTTTGGGGTAAATTTTTTTATACCTTTCTCCTATGCGCAGTACCTGGTGTCCCCATGTAGGGCTTGCCAACACTTGCTTATCTGCTCAGCTATCCATTCGATACTATAGCACAAAATTTCAAGGTGCATGAAACACTTCATGAAACACGTGCTACTAGCTCTCCGACTAGAAGTATGTTTCAACGGCGTTACAGTTCTCTTCATGTTCTCATTAAATCCGCAATTTTAGTATATTTTCCGACCCCCTAGGTGGCGGTACCCTCGCTCCTTCGGAGATTCCCTACCCTGCTCAAATCGTCTATCTAAGTAGTTTGTTTTTTTACCACAGCGCTGCGCATTGTAACTCGAGAACCCATTTCTGACAGAAACTACAATAACCTTACTTTTTATAGATGACAGTAGTCCAATAGTAAACATTACTAAAATGAAAAGTAAGAACTAAAAAAATGGGTGTTCGTTATTGAAAGCTATTGCAATAGTGGTTGGTAGTGCAGATTAGGTATAAAACGAAAAAGCTAATTGAATTTAATTCAGGAAAACTAGTTTTTTCAGTAATCAAAAATATTCAGATAAATAAAGTAGGAGATAATTATAATCTTGAATCAAACTTACATACCCTACTTGTGAGAAGTATAGAAAAGGCACAATTGCACACAAAATACTTTACTTTTGCTGATATTATTATTCTGTTCTATACAAGTACATTATAAGAGATCAGGAAGAAGAAAGACAAACAATGATTTGAAGAAAAACTAGAGGTTGATAAGAAGTGAGTTGTAAAACTAATCTGATAGAAGTACTAGTATGCCTTTTATACAGAAAAATATGAATTCAGTTGATATTCAAATAACAATAGGAAATGAAAATTTAAATGAGGTGAGAACATGAATTCGAACAAATATATTCAAGGAATAGCAAAAATTATGTTTGCAATTATTGGTGCACTTTACCAATAGGGATTAATAAAACCATAAGACATTGAAACTAATCGATGACACTTATTTCTTACCAATCTTCAGCTAAGTAATTCTTGTGGAATAACATTAATAGATAAAACACAGAGGATTAAAAATAGTGTAGTGAATGTTTTGTGCAGCTGAGTTAATGAATATCAACAGATATATATTTTGTGTACCCATGCATTTTATAATTGGTGACTTTCCACTGTGTTTGCTTTTAGGAAATAAACTTTTGTATTGTTGAAATAAAGTACTTGAAACAATTATTTTCTTGTATTATGAGAATTATTTAAATATATCCTATATTGAAAACCTGTGCAGGCATCAACCTCCACATGTTAAACCACTATTGCAAAATGATAGTTGTAAAAGCACATATAGATTGTAGAGTGAATAGGACAGCAAGGAGCCCTACAGAAGTCCTTGTTAAGGTATAAATATTTTGCACTTCTACTTGTGATGCTCTATCACTAAAGTAGTCTTAAAGATTGATAGCAAATATTTAGGACACATCATTTCATATCGTTTGTAGGACATACCACAGTTCTAAACACCCTAAAATGCTTCAGTAATGCCTAGAAAAATAGCAACACTGTTCTCTTTATAGTCTAGAGGTTTGTATATTTGATGTCAGGTTCAATAGTGAATGTATAATTGAGCATTTTCTCTAAAACCAATCTGGTATCAAGATATCTGTGTGTTTTCTGTTTTCCTTCAATAATAATTTTTTTGGTTTCCAAAATTTTTTACTAGAGTAGACAATGTTTACTTGTAATCCTATCATTCAAGATAAATCTAGCAGCTTGTCTAGCAGTGAATATTAAGTTTCCCAATTACCTTATTTCAAAAATTGAATAGATGAGGCTTTTACTTGATGTAGATCCATAGTAAGTTATGAAATCAAACAATTTTATTTTGTTAAATCTACATTGTATTTAAACATAAAGTGACGCGTTTCGCTAACACAGTAGCTTTATCAAACGAATGGAGGTATAATGAGAAACTTTCTATTTATACAGTGCCTTAATACTAAATTATACGGATATTTAACAATAAAATTTTATCTATTTACAAGGAAATGAAATGAATTTGTCTAAATATGGGCAACCCTCTCAGTCCCCTATTATCAGAAGTTTTCATGGATAATATAGAAAAGATAATTCATAAACACCCCCTTAGTAAAAAATTTGTTTACTGGCACCGATATGTAGATGACATTTTAGCTTGCTTCACTGGTACTACGAGACAATTAGATAACTTCATTACTCACATTAACTCAATACAT